>JAMPIV010016414.1:265000-341077 GCA_024509875.1 Oreohelix idahoensis
ATATATATATATATATATAGTCACGTTACCAGCCATGGATGGCATTTGTCTAGAACAGAGATTCTTTACCGGGGGTATCCATACTCTTTGGGGGCAGAGGCGTCCCTCAAGTATTTGGCACCCGGGTCGGATATACCCTTGGCACCCCCTTCACCATACAGAAACACACTTGCAAGTACATTTTTAACAACAAGTACTATCACAATAGTGTCAGATGGTACCCCTTTTCGGCTGTCACCTGGGGCGGACCGCCCTCTCGCACCTCCCTTAGTACGCCAATGTTTGGGGGTATGGGAACCAAATGATAGTGGTATGAGTCTCGATCTCTGAACAACTTTTAAAACATGTTGTTAGATTAGAATAGAATTTAATGCTGATTTCGACAATCTGGTGAAGGGGGTATGGGACATACTTGGCAATCCATTGGGGGTCTGTAATCGTAAAAAGGTTAAGAACCCCTGGTCTAGAATAAGAAGTACTCTGGTCTCCAACCTCCTGCTGCCTTGCAGGGTAGTTAACAAAACTACAAATTTGACGGAATTCATGGGAAAACCAGCCACCGTTCTGTGTAAGTTCTTTAATGAGACATGGGGAATTATCATGTGAAGCAGAAATACGAAGACCCGAACCAAGAAGTGATTACCCAACGTATAACACACATGGAGTTGAATGAGTACTCCATGCAAAAGATAAACACCAATTTTCTTGTGCATGAACCAAACAGCAAACAAACAAAGAAATGGAAATAATAATAATTAACAGACAAAACTATTTATCTTCCAGAGTTAATTTTCTTAGTTACACATATCTCGAAAGTCTCTTGATACATATAGTTTATTTTCTTACAAAACTGCTTTAGGTATGCATATGTATCAAGAACTATCGAGAATCAAATCATTCTATCACGTACCAAAATATATAGTAACCCCCACCCCGGCCCCCCCGCTCCCCCCCCCCCCCCCCCCCCCCCCCCCCCCCCCTCTCTCAATCATAACAAAATACACACATGCGAAGTCATTCGTGTTTTCACAGTGTTAATGTTTTCTGCATCACATTTATTGAAAGTTAATATAACAACTTTTCTTCCATTCAGAAAATACTGTACTTTGCACAAATATATGTAATACAGCAGTCTCCCAGTGCTACATTGAACCAGTACTCGTTTCTGGAAGGGAGACGCGGATAGTGAATAAACGAATACATAGCTCACTTGAAAAACACAGAGCTGTGGTCCATTAAAGTAGTGATGAAAATACCTTAAACAACTTAGAAATCATGAGAGGGGCTGGGGGGAAGACAGATCGTTGACAAGTAAAGAAAAGACACACTTGCTATATTATTATAGCACGTGCACGTGCAGTCGTAAGTAGAGTAAATTAATGAAGACAAATATAATGCTAACCCCTGATTTGTTATAAATAGAATATATCGTATATGTTATTTTAGACAGTATACTTGTTATGACTATTTGCTAACTGCACCACCACATTTGTTCCACATTGTGCTATAATAGGGTAAAATGTATGTATATGTGTGTTCGTTTTTTTCCTTGCTCGACTAACTTCTCACACCTTGCGTATTTACTGTTTAAGGTATTTTTTTTTGTTTAAATGGTATTTGGAGTATGGCAATTTATATTTAGCTTCAAAATTTTGATTATAACTTTAGCAGAGATAAATTTTTGTTAATTTTTTGGGTCTATTACTTCTTAATTTTTGATGTACCGGTATCTAAATTGTTATACGTTATTTACTATTAATTAGGGTCTTATTTTTGCTAACAAAACTGAAATTGTGTATAGTCTTACTAAGAGTGGTTCCCATGTGGATCTCCAATAGGACAGTGTAACAACTAGGTCTCCGCTTCCACCAGTCCTTTCATATGAGTCGCCACTGAGGTTGGGCATGGAGCAATCCCATCATGCACAACAAATTGCCACAGAAACCACCACAACCAAAGGACACAAGCCCTCTAGGGCAGAGTTCCTGTATGGGGGCTGCTAAAAGGGATAGCCCATACTCCCTCCACAAGGAGTGAAATAATGGTAAGATGGATGAATTGACAGTATACTTTTAATTTGATATTGTCTATATGTACTACTTGGTGTTTTTGTCCTTAAACATTTGCAATCTTATTATTTCATCAGCACTTTTCTTGTCGCTACATGTGGAGCATGGAGCCACAGCTGTGTCTGGATCCATTTGAAGGAAGCCTCACCAGGCATTCATATGCATCCATTTGAAGGAAGCCTCACCAGGCATTCATATGCATCCATTTGAAGGAAGCCTCACCAGGCATTCATATGCTCTTGCATTGGTAGTATTAATTCTCACCAGAGACATCGCCCCCCTACCCGGAAGAACTAAAGAAAGAGTAGGACAAATGCTGCCTCAGGCATGTCATAAGAGGCAGCTGATATTTAGTTGTGTATGGGGGCTGAGAGATTCATGTAAAGCAGACTGTTACAGAAACCAATGCTTTAAAAGTGCCGGCTCAGTCACAGGCTTCCTTAATGAGGTCATCCACAGTAGTGGCCCCATGTGCCATAAGGGACTAAAAAGAAGAGATGAGGATGACTCTTCTAGTCCACACTGCACCCCTTACTACTTTTTTCTTGTCTGCAATACCCTAACTCACCACATTCTCGTTCTTCACCACAGATGTTGCTGCCTTGTTCCCACAGAACACCAAACTCACTCTTCTTTTCTTTAGGACGCATCTCATCTTTTCTTTTTTTTAAATAAAGTTTTGGCGAGGTGCATCCCATTCAACCTAGTCGGTTATATTAGGGCGCATGTCCAAATATAAAAGACCCTTAGGTCTGAGATTATATATTACGTCATCTGTCTCTGAACTCTTTACTTCTCTCTTTGTTCCAGCAAAACTCTCATCTCATGTTCATTGCCCACATGATATGCTCACTTGTAACCAAAACACACTCACTTCACTCTGTTGTCCACAAAGCACAAGCAGCTCGCCCTTCTTGTTCCTAAAACATCTTGGCTCACTTTCTTTACCCCACAGTACACTTATCTAAGACACCCCTTTCAAATCATTCTTTCCCGAAACAACTACATCTCATTTTCTTTGACCACACAGCGAGCCTCAGTCTCTTGTTCCTTTGTCTATAAAACACCCTCATATCACTTGTCGTCTCAACACTCTTCATTTCCCACTTATCCATGCAGCTTCTCACCTCATTCTTTGCACATCCTCTCCTTTTTTTTTGACACGATGAAATAAAGAGACTACCATTTTAGGGCAACAAAAGGGGGAGGGGTGAAGCGCCCAAGCACACACACACACATGCTCACCACACTCTCAACTAGGAAATTTTCATTTACTCTACAATAATTGGGCAGGAGGAATGATGTATCAGCAACTGAAGATATTATCTGAAACTGGAGACTAATTATAACCCATTAGAGGTTCTTCTTCTTCCTCGTTCGTCCTGAAAAGGACGGTGGTTGCGTTGTGTCTGTTTACACCTAAGCTGTGATATCTGCACCTTTCGGTCGACACATCCGACTTCTGCACGGCATTTTTTAGGACCGGGTTTGCCTTCCCATTGCGATCCACACTCGCTCAGCCAGACTGCATTGCTGCAGACTGTTTCCAGGACCACCACGTGGAGGTGGAGTGCGGTCTTGACCAGCTCTGATTCACTGGTCCTGATGCAGGCAGTCAAGCTATGAGTCACTGACTGCGTTCTCTATTGCTGCGTCTTTGGATCCCACCCATCAGAGGTTGAACGGGATATATTTTTCTTCATAAATAGATATTTTAAAACAAAACATGATTGAACAAGAACCACGAGGTCAATGTTCCTGAGCGTACAATTATGAATCACACTTTAAATAAGTCCTCGTGTGGTTCCCGGGGGTCTCTGAAGAGACAAAGATAGAGATCCCCATGAACGACACGGGGCAGAAGAGTCAGGTAAACATATTTCAAATTGTGTCAGAAGAGTCAGGTAACCATATTTCAAAGGACAAAATGTAAGGTTCCTTTCAGGAACAAGAAGTGAATGCAAAAAAAGATGCACCACTCAGGTACCTGGTACTATCAAAGGCCTGATACTGGGAAGCCGAGATGAGGACCACCACACAAGCATGTTCTAAACTGTGACTAAACAGAGTTTTCCATGTCAGTAAAATAAATTCCAACACACAAAGTCACTTCAATAATATACAACTGCCATGGCAGCCTCATGCTTCTTTGCTCCTTAATGACAGAAAAAAAAGATGGGAAACAATGGATGGATGGACAGTAACTTATTACTTTGAAGTAATTCTCCCCTCTTACTATTTATTGTTTTCCAGTTAAATGTTTTTTAAATCTAATTTCCTTGTTTTGTTTCTAACTCACTTTCCTAGGTTACTCTTGTCTTCTTTTAAAAAATCCCTTTCAGAGTTCTCCATTTTCTTCCATCTCCTTAATTAGAAAGCAGGTTAAGTATACGACTTTGGGCAAGACTAATAAAGTTTCAATATTTCTTCTTCTTTCGTTCACTTGAAATATATTGTCTATAACTGCAATGTTGTTTCTTGTATAAACTTCACTGTCTTTTGTAGTTCATACAGAGGTCCGTATAGTTTTGCTTCCAGTGTTGTTTCTCTGGGCCAGTGGGTTTGCCTCAATATATCATTCGGGACAATCTTGAAGTACGTGCTCTGCAGTCTGGGGTGCCTGTCCACATGTACACATGGCTGAGTTGCCAATCTTGAATTTTGTATACATGTTGCTGCAGAGTCGGTTGTGTCCTGTTCTGAGGTGCAGAATGACAATTTGTTCTGATCTGTTCATAGCTTGGTAGTCATCCTGTGTTGGTGTTGGTGGTTTTCTGATTGATTTGATCATCTTTTTCTTCTGACAAGTTTCAATATAATTTTCATAAGTGATGACACCTCTGCACCATTTAGCAAGACTCACAACATGGTTAATTTCACACCATGTGTGATGACACAGCTGAAGTCATGTTTTTGTCAGCCATATCTCAGGCTGAATTCATAAGCAGCACCTTTATAACACAGACTGACTGAAAAATAATTTCAAAATAGATTTTCTCATCACTTAGAACATCAGCAGGTTCAAATGTGAACACCTTGATTGAATTTACAAACGGTGCAACAACAGAACGATAAATGTTTTAAAGGAGAATTCTATCATACTAATATTTCCTCTATCTAAATGAAAAAAAAAAAATGCATAGAACACAAAAAAGTGTGCCAGGTATAAGCTTTGATTTTTATAAACATGACAGCATTCATTACATTACATAGTTAATGACATACAATTTTGACATATACATTTTGATCTTTCAAAAATGTTCACACATATCAAACTCCATCATCACCTGTACACTGGACTCAATGTAAATATCTCTTTAAAAAAAATAAAAAAACATATCGAAATGCACTTTTATCAGACAACATAATAACAGATTAACAATAACAGCTTTTTTAAATATAATCTGTCTCACTGAATAACATGTCTACATCATTTCGAAAACATGGAGAGTTTTACCAGTCATCTTCTTTGACACGACATTACTTCATAAAGGCAAGGGGAAAAAATATATGAAAATACCAAGTAATTTATACTTATTTAGTTTGCTGTGCTTTGTTTTGTTTATGAGTCTGGCAACCTCATGTAAATTAAATGCTACAGATATCATCACTGCAAGAGCACATGGATGACCAGCTGCAGTGGTGGCTTCATGCTCCATGGGGGCCAAAAGGGAAATAATGATGATGTTGCGCTTTTAAAAAAGAAATACCTTCTATAGTTTTGCATTGTTTATATTTGTAAAAATTGTTACTATGCTGTAAATGAAGAAATGTGACTGAATTCTTTCAAAATGTCTTTGTATAATGGTCAATTAAAAAATGTTAAAATATTTCTTGACTGCTTATGTAACGTGTTAAAGGTAGTCCCATAGCAGATTCTGCCACAGGGGAGTGATATGTTAGAGATTCCACCAAAACTAGGTTTCAGCTGTATGAGGTGGGGGTGACCAGATCTGTTCTGTTGCCTTCACTAACTCAGAAGCAGAGTGAGGTACTCCATGGCCAGGAATGCACAGTATACCACATCCCTTCCTCCTTCCAACTTGAAACCAGATGTGAAGATACTTAAAATGTATGCCAGGCCAGGATAAAATACTCAGAAAAAAAACTGGAGCTCATGGATCCAACTCAACAAGTTTCAGAATTGTAGAAAAGCCACAGGTAAAGCCTAGATCTACAATGTAGATAATGTCAAGGATTCTTCAACTTGGCACTGTCCGGCTGCAAAAGAGCAACAAACTCAGTTGTTAAACAACAACAACAATAGCTGCATAAACTGGAGTTGGTTTCAAAACTGGTCCCTTTGCCTCGAGAGGCAAGCACTCTAACCATTATATCACTCAACTTTTAAATATGTTACATAAAGTAGAGGCATCATATTTTATCTCACATACAAGTGTATATGAGTGTCTGGATAGATATATTAAACAGTACTTTATTAGGTCAGAAAGAATCGGATTTGCCATTTGTCATTTAAAACCAAAATTATTTAAAACTCACAGCTATCCCAAAAAACTGTGTACACAAATCTACCCATTTAATCAATTTACCAACTGATATCACTCTAACTGAGCCCTATGTTTCAAGGCATAGGGTGAAACTGACTTGAGAGAATAAGCATGCTTCTAATAGGTTTTTTATTTTTTTTCATTTCATTTCAAACATCTGCAATTAAACATGTTTTGGATGATTTTACTTCTGATCAATCTTTATGGTGGATTCGGTTTGTAACCAGCGAACTAGAAGTCACATTCCCATATTCTGTCTGATATGGCAAACTTCACATAAAGTGGGTAACGTGTGTTTTTGTGATAACACCAACAAAGTATGATCATTATTTTCCTTTGTGATCCTTCTGAAGCATGCAGCCACCATTGCAGCAGATCCCCTTGCATGAAGCCTGCACTAAGTATCCATACGCTCCCACAGCAGTGGTTTCTGTGGCTATTTGTTTTACAATGTGAAGGAACCAGCCCCAAGCACAACCTTCTATTAGTCACCTTGTATGATATGACTGAGCGTGCAACAGTCCTATTCTGTCTTTGTTGCTTCAGAGACTCCTGGGAACTACCAAGTATACAAGATTAATGGCAGACCATTCATATTCACTTTTCTGATCATTTATACTTATGAATGAATATAATGAATCCAATGGACCTCATCTCATTGTAACATCACCGGCAATGAAGAGGCTGACAGAATGGCAAAAGAAGGTTCACATCTACCTCAGCCTGATGCAAGCATAACTTTTGAGGAGGCAAAGAGTTTTCTCAGAATCAGATACAGAAACAAATGGAATATTGAACATCCAGGGCACACACAGAATGATGCTTACTACCAGCTCCACAGAAGAGAACAAGTGGTAATCTTCAGACTCCGCACTGGCCACAACAGATTGAGATACCATCTATTCCACAAGCTAACGATAGGAACTATCGATCAGTGTAACTGTGGCACTGATAAAATGACTGCTAAACATCTGCTTCAAAGTTGCCCCTTATATGTGGTACAGAGAAAGTGCATATGGCCGACGCCAGCTCCTTTCGTGGAAAAGCTTTACGGGGATTCAAATAGCCTCAAACTGACTACTGCTTTCTTTGAGAACATTCAAGTGGACGTCTGAGAGTGTACGAAGAAGAAGAAGAATGAATATTATTTGGTAAAATTCATTAACATGTGCTACGGTATGTGTTTGTAAAGTGTGTTCGAGCAACTGATCTAGTTTTTAATGACATTACCTTTTGTTACAGAGAGAAATACTAGTTACAGGCACACATTTAGTCAAACATGCAGGCCTGTAATCACTAATACATAGCACCAGCATGGTTCTGTCACAGGAAATCTCTGTAATTGTAAGCTGTGGAATGGGGTAACAAAAATAGTTTGAGCTGGTTTATTTTCTGGCTGTCTTCTTTTGTATGTTGTAAGATGTAAACAAATAAAGAGGTCCTAGAAAGGATATGGAATGAAAAGAGAATTAATGAAGGAGATCAAAGTTTAGACAGCTAAAATATTTTGGTCATATAAAAAGACATAGCACCTTGCCCAAGACCATAATGAAAGGAAGCGTTGAAGGCAAACGTGCAAGAGGAAGACCTTGCTATAAGTGGGAAGATAACATTAAGAGATGGCCAGGTAAGAGTCTATCAGAGTGCACCCTCCAGACAAGAGACAGAAGATGAAGATCCTTTGCAGCAGACCTTCGATGTGGAGAAGGTGGCTGATGATTTATCATTATAGCAGAAATATCACTCTAAATGCCTGCGAAAACAGGAATGCCATACTATAAAAATGTGTACAAGTGAAGAAATTTGATGTTTTAATGAGTATTAAAATGAAATTTTTGAAACATGCCCTTGTTCATTTAAAAAAAAACATAAAATTTATACAAGTACACATGGGTTAGTTTTACAGATACATGTCTATCTCTCTACTTCTTTCTGCATCTCTATCTTTAAATGTCTTTCTGTATGTTTTGGAAAACCATTTTCTCTCTGTCTCAGTTTCAGAAAAAAAAAAATTTTTTTTCAATAAACTAAATGAACTGAAAGGTTTTAAAGCGAACAATGTCAATACATTTTTTTTTAAAAATCAGTTTCAATGAATTGTTTCTCATACAGTTACTGCATTTCATATCCATGCATTTAAAGTAAAATAAAAGACCCAAAATATATGTTCCCATTTATCGTATTTCAAAATGTACCATATATGATTTTATGTAAAAGCACTGACTCAAAATTTAGTAATATCCATGTAGGTATAATTACTCTGTCAGCAAACTGTTTGTGCCATACGCTTATGTATGGCCATAACAACATTTCTCACTTTAAAGATTCTTCTACCAACAAAATATACCTTTCTAGTTTAGATTTAAGATATTTAAGCCTCACAGCATCGGTCTTGAAGTGAAAAATTTACTTCAAAATATTCTGAATTATGTGTCAAGTTGTACACTCTGCACTTTGAGGATGGCATACATACATACACAAACACACAGTCAAACACACACATATTTACAGATCAAAGTTTTCCTCAGCTCATACTTTTTGTGTGTGACTAGATTAGGTGAGCAATATATGTGAACAATTATTTAATTTCAAACACATAAAGTTTAAATGTTGACTAAATAGACCGCTATGTGAACAGACTAAATCAAAGGACAGAAGAATGCAGCAGGCAAAAAAGGCCCAGAATACAATCAGTAATCAATATCAAAACCGCACAAAATATATGTACAAGGAGCTGATAACAAGGTACACCAACAATAAAAAAGTATGTCAAAAGTTCTTTTCAAGTCATTGAATAAAAAAAATTCAGGAGAAATATATATATATGATCCCGTTACAAGGCCATTGATGCATATTGGGAATATGGTGTTAGGCCCATATTTTTTGACCATCGGCATACCTTAACCTTCCCAGAGTTGCTCTGGTACCCAATTCATGAGGCTAGGTCGACCCAGGAGCCGTTTGCGGTCTAAAAAATCCTACCTCAACTGGGGATTGAACCATGGACATATATATACACACACATGCATGCGAACGCACACACACTAATGCGTTATCAATTTTAAAAATTTGCTGTACTCTGGTATAGTTCACAAGCTTCACAAATATTCCAAAATATTAATGTTTCCACCACACGCTAACATTGCTGGAAGGTTTCACAGATGCTCAAAAAAGAAAAAAAAGTATCTGAAGGAGACAATCCTTTTCAGAATAAGCCTGGCAAGTAAATCTGACATGCCATTCTTGGAGAACCTGGCTATTTTAGACATGAACAACTTTTCATCATTTCACTTCTCATGGAGCATGCAGCCATCCACTACAGCTAGTTTCCTTAAAGGAAGCTCGCACCAAACCTTGTATGTGCATTTGCAGTGATAGTTTCCTTAAAGGAAGCTCGCACCAAACCTTGTATGTGCATTTGCAGTGATAGTTTCCTTAAAGGAAGCTCGCACCAAACCTTGTATGTGCATTTGCAGTGATAGTTTCCTTAAAAGAAGCTCGCACCAAACCTTGTATGTGCTCTTGCAGTGATGGTCTCTGCAGCAATTTATGTTACATGATGAGGTTGCCAGCCCCATGCACAACCTCAAGTTAGTCGGCTTTTATGAGTCCTGTTCTTTATTTTTTTAGTCTTCTCTGAGACCTCCAGGAACTACATGGTTAATGGAAAAACCCTGAACACATATACTCTCACACACGTGATGATGCATACACAAAAATATACACAAAAAAAGAGAGATTTAAAAAAAAAAATTAGCACAGCAGACCTAAAGTAGGATTATTATTAAATTACTAATCATGAAAAGTTTGTGAAAAAAATTGTGGGAAAATAAAACAAAGACAGCTAATAGCAAAAAACATTCTGTCATAATACATAAAATTGTTATTAAAGTAAGTAGAATAAAATTAATTCATTTATTTAATGGGTGGGAAGTTTGAAGCTGCTGGTTATTGTTAGCAAAATACTGACAAGTAATAACAAATACTCCAGCTAATACTAAGCACACTTCTTGCAACGATGTGCAAACTAGTATATAATTCTGATGTTTCATATAATGTGCAAACCAACTGTCTGATATTTCATACGAGTGCTGTCATCTACTATACAATAGTCACTTTCCATGGCAGTCAGATGTGCATATTACAGATCAGTCAGGAGAAACTGTTGAGAATGTCGGGATGCTGTGTTGAGCTATAGTACTTGGCAACTGCCCCTTGTAGTCCCCGTGATGGTCTGAGAGGAAATGCAGAAAGAACAGGGTTATTGCTCCCTCAGGCATGTCATAAAAGGTGACTAATATGAGGCTGTGCATGGGCTGGCAACAAGTAAAACAAGTTGCTATAGAAACCACCATTTCACATGAATACACTGATGCAGACTTCCAGCGGGGGGGGGGCGGGCGCAAAGAGAAAAGAATACTGTGTAATTATATTATAAATTCAGTGTTTATTTTACTATTCACTTGCAATAAATCAGAAATTTCAATACTGCATTGTTTTTCACATTTTAAAAAAAGCATGTTGAGCGCTTCCTTTGCTGCATGGCAAAAGAGTATTGTATGGGACAGATATGTACATGCAACCTGCAAACACTAAAGACTAAATGAACAAAATATAATGACGATTCAATGAACTAGAGATTCCCCATATTACTAATTGTCTAAGTGAAACAATGAAATAGTAATGCCATCTTTTATATCTATATGACTCTACATCATGTATGGGCATATCTTCTTCAAGTGCAGTCTTGGTATCATTTCCTAAATTTATTTTCACTAAAGGAGGAGATCGGAGCACTGATGGAGTTATCCATGTGCAATGAAGATAGGCCTAGTCCTTCAAAACCAAACCAAGCCAGTCTCTATTATCTTTGTCTTTTCCATGTGTATTTTCAAGCCCACTTACTGTGATCTCTCATCATGTTTTCTTACATTTTGTCTTGCATATGAATACAGTTATGGGACAGAAGAGCAAGGTCACCGACAAATTATGTCTGTACACTTCAGTAATTTGCCTATGCATTTCAGCCAGGTGAATTATCTGCATTAAAAAATTATATCAATGGCTGTTCCTCACAAATGGAAGGATTTTCAATTGTTTGCATCCACTGTTATCACTAGCTAAAGTTAAGAAAAACACAAAACAATGTATATCCCATGTGTTCCTTTTACCGCCCAAGAGGCAGCCGACATAATTTCTTACTGCTGCCATCATTTGAGCTCTAATGTGCCTTCTGCAGAATAACGTTTCTCTTTATTAAAATACTTTGTTAATATCTAAATGATACAATTTCTTAGTATGAATGTTGTACCAAAAGTACTTTACAATAAATATATGCACATGGAAAATTGCTGTATTTACTATATAGTTATTTAGGCAAGTTTTACAATAAAGTCCATAAAACATGTAAGCTTATCAGCTGCATGCAACTTAAAAAATTCACAGTTTGTAAAAAAAATTTTTTAAACTATGAACCAGTTGGTCTTTGCCAAATTGGTGACAAAAAAAAGTTTTCAAACACTCTAAATTAAAGAAATAAAGTACTAATTTACTACAGTGTGAAAAAAAAAACTATTTCATTAGAATGTAGATACATCCACCATTACAGAATATGCTGCAGTGTAAATATATATATAAAATAAAAGAAGTTGTACAAACACAACAATGCTAACTTTAACCTTTGTAGCTTGAAATTAAATCAACATTTTAAATGCCTCTATCAAAATAGCAATCACTGATAGTTCTAAGAACTTAAGCAGTGGAAATTCCACGACTTTCTTCACAACTTTGTATTTTTTTGGGTAAATATCCTGGAACCCATGATCTGCCAGAATCCTTATCAGAGAATACCACAAAGATAATTTTAATCAATTTACATGTGGAAGCTACAATACGGCTGCTTGCAAATCATAGCTTTTGCATTATTCTATTATAAGGTAATCTGTTCTTCATGTTTAAATTCCTAAAGACATCTAAATAAAATGCAGTACTGCTGGAAAACTGTTGGTATAATATTAAATAATACTAGGTATATATCACCTTTAAGAAGCCAGTATGAAACAAATGCGTCAACGAAATGAATCTTCATCTGTGAGGAAAAGTAACATTAATAAATAAAAAAACAAATACACCCCATGGTTTGAACACCCAGCATTCCTTTGTCTGAGGCATCCTTTTCTATTTAGTCCTTTTTGTATCACCCTAAACACAATTTTTTTTTTTTTTTTTAAAATTAATATTACTTTTTCTTCATCTTCTCTCTCCTTATTTATTCCCCTCTGGTTTAAACACATTTTATTTAAATTTATTAATATTTCTTTTTCCTCACTCAGTTTTCCAGTCCTTGTTTTCGTTATTTTTTATTTGTGCTCTGAATTTAGTATCCACTTCCGGTTCAGTGGCAGACATTTTATTTCCAACATGTGACACACATCAGGGAGTGTTTTCTCTTGTTTTTATAGTTTTATATGTTCTCTACTTAATTCTCACTTTCTTTCCCTACTGTTTTTCATTTGTCTGTCCCTGTCGAAGGCCTTGTGGCCGCAACGTAGGTTTCTCCATGTCCTTTCTCCCAGTAAGACGTTTCACTATTTGTGTTTTTTTCATTATATCCTCACTTGTATCTATTGCGTATATATTGAAACAAATGACAACACAAGGTGCAATAGCTGTCATGTGATAAATAAGTCCCCACCCCCAAGAAACATAAAACAAAATCTTTTTACATTTAAAATGGTCTATAAACTGACATTACAACGGACAGCAAAAACTGCTGCCCGCTATGAAATCATGTGTTGAACAGACGGGATCTCACACTGAGCTGTATTGTTACTGTGGCTCAACATGTTATGTAATACAACAGCAGTTAATTCTTGTTATTTTGACATTTGCTTCATATAAATTAGTTGACAGGAGTGAAGAAATAATATAAAAATAGGACGTGACTTTTCAATCATCCTGTAGTTTTTTCTGAAGTCTCCGGGTCATCATAATTACTGATCATATTATCCTTATCATCTAAAAAATATGTACTTTTTACACTTTTTCTTGTCTCTAAATCATCTTGATTGGAAGCTTCATCAATACCAATTTTCTGTTTGGATATTCTAGCAGATCTAAGTGGAGTTGAAATTACACCAGGTTCTTGGTCATCCTGAGACTTTTCAGCTTGTTCATTTGGGCTCAGATTTTCAGTCTTTGTTTGCACAGTCAATTGTTCCTCTTTCCCAGATGTAAGAAAAGGTGCTTGCTGGGTGACAACAGTGTTTATGCCATATGGCTTCAGGTGGTAAATGAGATACTCCAGTACGTACATCATATTAGGGGGAACATAATGGAAGGTAATGGCATTGTCGCTGCAGCATTCTTGACCCTAAAAAGATAAATTTTACATAAACATTTTATAATTGGCATTTCAGTGTTTCCTGATATTAAAAAAACAACACAATCAAACCAGCTTCAGGATATATCACAAGTATAAATAGACTTGACCTGAATTGATGCGCTTATACAATCTTGAGACTGAACTATTAAAATGTTGGCCAAACTTTTTTTCTTCTCCCTTTATCCTTCCACTTTCAGTGTTAAGTATAATGGAATTTTCCAGTGGGATTTCTTTGGTGTGATCTTATCTCTTTTCTTAGTCGGAAGGTTCAACGTTCAGAATTACAAAATATTTAGAGTATTATACACTGTTAAGCATCAGCAAACATGTAAATTTTGTCTTGTTCCTGCATAACAGAAAAGCCTGCCTTCCAATTCTAATTTATGCAGCTGCCTATTGTATCTCTTTGTCTTTTGCAAATGCTGAATTTTAAAAGTATGCTCTAATTCTGTATTTAAACATTTTTTCTTCTCCCTTTACCCTTCCACTCTTATCATTAAGCATTATGGGATTTTACAATGGGATTTTTGTAGTGTTTCATGTGGTCTTATCTTTTCTCTTAGTCTGAATTGTCTTTTCTGGGATAATGAAGCACCTCATTATCCTAGAAAAGACAATGCTTCTTGGCCATCCCACCATCCTAACTGAACTTGATGAGCATGTGAAAGTCATATTCCTGCCTCCCATGGAGTTTAGCACACAGTGTAAGATCGAACTTTAAAAGCGTATGACAGAAATATGGCATCTAAATTTATAATCATGTCACTTATGCTGTTACCTAGTTCTAAAGCCTTTTCTGCTTTCGTGCGTCTCAATCCACTAATAGCTTCTTTCATTATTCCTGGTCCATCAGTATTTAACTGTATTTTTAACTGTAAAATCACCATCTCTTTTATCACTGTTCAAATCCCTAATTAATCTGTCAATCTTTCCATTGTCGTGTGTAGTTTTTGAGGGGTCTCTGAGGAGAAAGGATAGTACTACTATCTCAAGCACCCATGTGTTACCGGGCCCGAAAGGGGAGCAAAGAATAGTAACACTGTACCCTACCAGGCATGTTGTAAAATGCGACTAAGGAGGGTTGGGCATGGGGCTGGTTACCCCATCCCATAAAAAACTTTTTACCACAAAAACTTCAACAAACATGGACAAGTCAAATAAAGAATATAAATCAACTCAGCCGCCCAAGACAGAAGAAGTTCCTCTGGAAAGAAGGCGCATGAAGCAACCTAGAGAAAGCCGAAAGGAGTCTGGGTTGCCGACTAACCTTTTTTCGTCTAGGAAAATCTCCAGGATTGGCACCTGGAATGTTCGCACGCTGTGTGAACAAGGGAAAACTGACAGGTAGCAGCAGAAATGAAATATTACAGGACTGATATCCTGGGTCTCTGCGAGACATGGTGGAAAGGCATAGAGAAGAGGAGATTGATCACAGGAGAAATGGTGTTGTCCTCAGGACATGAGGAGGAAAGAGCCCACCACAGTGAAGGGGTGGCTCTAATGCTGTCCAAGGAAGCACAGAAGGCACTTATAGAATGGGAAGCAATGGGACCCCGAATTATAACAGCAAGGTTTAAATCAGCCAAAAAGAAAGTAAATATAAACATCATCCAGTGTTATGCACCAACAAACGATAAAGAAGAATCTGTGAAAGAAGACTTTTACACCAGACTACAACATGTCTTGGACAATAAGAAAAGAAAGGACATCACAATTTTGATGGGGGACCTAAATGCGAAAATAGGAACAGACAACACTGGTTTTAAAGAAATCATGGATTAGGTATGATGAACAAGAATGGGGAACTATTAGCAAACTTCTGTGCTTCAAATCAACTAGCTATAGGAGGAAGCATATTTCCACATAAAAGAATACATAAAGCAACATGGATATCACCAGACCACAGAACTGAGAATCAAATTGATCACATATGCATAAGTAAGAAGTTTAAGTCATCATTGCATGATGTGAAAGTATGTAGAGGAGCAGATGTTGTATCAGACCACCATCTTCTGTTGGCTAAAATAAAATTAAAACTCAAGAAATTTACAACAGCATATAGCTATAGACAACAGTATAATGTGGGATATCTAAGAAATCATGAAATAAGAGAAAAATTTTCAATCACAGTATCCAACAAATACCAAGTACTCCAACAGCTGGAAGATGAAACAGATACGTGACCACTGGCAACAAGTAAAAAATATATGGAACGAGACATGTGAAGAAGTACTGAGAAAAAGAGAACATCAGCACAAAGCATGGATAACAACAGAAACCATTAGTAAGATAGAAGACAGGAAAAACTAGAAAGCAGATTTAAACAGAATCAAAACCAGAAGCTCCAAAGCCAAGGCTCATTAAGTGTACATAGAAGCAAACAAAGAAGTAAGAAGAAATATCAAAAGAGACAAGATAAATATATTGATGTTTTGGCAAAGGAAATATGAGGGCACTGTACAACAACACAAAGAAGCTAACAGGGAAATATAAGCAAGGAAATGGCCTCATAAAAGATAAGAATGGAAAATTGCTTAGTAATATACAAGAACAAATGAAGAGATGGACAGAAAATTTTGAGGAACTTCTCAATAGACCATCTCCAACTAATCCCCCAGACATCCAGCCAGCAGAACAGGAGCTACTAATCAGCTGTGAATGACCAAGTAGAGAAGAAATAAAGAAAGCCATAAAGCTTCTGAAAGATGGAAAAGCAGCTGGTCCAGATTGCATTCCAGCAGAGGCCATCAAAACAGATATTGATACCTCTACAGAGATATTATACAAACTACTTGGCAAATTCTGGGAGAGAGAGGAAATACCAGCAGAATGGAAGGAAGGTTATCTGGTCAAGTTGCCTATGAAGGGAAATTTACAAGAGTGCACAAATTATAGAGGAATAATGTTACTATCAGTGCCAGGAAAAGTATTAAACATAATCATCCTTGAGAGATTAAAAGAGTCCAAAGACAAGCAACTGAGAGATGAACAAGCAGGTTTTCGACAAAACAGATCCTGTACAGACCAGATAGCCACATTGAGAATAATAGTTGAACAAAGTCTGGAATGGAATTCACCGCTATACATCGGATTCGTGGACTATGAAAAGGCATTTGACAGTGTAGACAGAGAATCACTTTGGAAATTGATGAGGCATTATGGAGTTCCCATGAAGATCATTAACTTAATAAAGAAGACCTATGAAGACATGACATGCAGAGTTCTTCATGCAGGACAACTTACAGAATCGTTTAGGATTAGAATGGGAGTGAGACAGGGATGCCTCTTGACTCCATTTCTTTTCTTACTAGCAATAGATTGGGTTATGAAAACATCAACATCACACAACAGAAATGGAATCCAGTGGAATCTGATTAAACAGCTTGATGATCTGGATTTTGCAAATGACTTGGCTCTTCTGTCCCATAACCATAATCAGATGCAAGAGAAAATGAAAATTCCCGATGAGAGATCACAACTAGTGGGTCTGAAAATACACAGAGAAAAGACAAAGATTATGAGAATAAATGCAAGAAATTATAACAAGGTTGAACTTGAAGAAACACCACTAAAAGATGTAGAATCGTACACATATCTTAGAAGTAATATAGACAAAGTTGGAGGGAGAGACAGTGATATCAAAATAAGAATACAAAAAGCAAGAGGAGCTTTCAGTGCATTGGGAAACATATGGAGAACAAGAGAAATCAAGTTCAACATGAAAATAAGAATCTTCAACTCAAATGTCAAGTCAGTCCTATTGTATGGCTCTGAGACATGGAGAGCAACAAAAACAACAACCAAAAAACTACAGACTTATATAAACGGGTGCTTGCATAGAATAGAAGGACAGAAATGGTATGACAAAGTCACAAATGTGGAATTGATGACAAGAACCAGACAAGTGCCAGTGGAACAAGAGTTGAGAAGAAGACGCTGGCGATGGATAGGACACACATTGAGGAAACCTGTTGATAGCATTACAAGGCAGTCCTTGTTCTGGAATCCACAGGGAAAGAGAGGCAGAGGTGGACCAAAAAACACATGGAGAAGAGAACTGGAAACAGAGGTGAAAATGATGAGGAAAACATGGAAAGAACTTGAGTGGATGGCACAGGACAGGAAGACTTGGCATGTGTTTGTTGAAGGCCTATGCTCCTTGGGGAGCTAAAGGGTATTGATTGATTGATTGACTATCTCAGGCATGTCATAAAAGGTAACTAGCATAAGATTGTGCTCAGGGCTGGCAACCATATCGTACAAAATAAAAACTGCTTCAGTAACCACTGCTTCAGAAACCACTGTTTCAGAAACCACTGTTACAGAAACCACTGTTACAGAAGCATGTGCTTCAATGTAGGCTTCCTGCCAGGGGGCCAGCCACAGTGGTGGTTCCATGTGCCTTGAATAGCAAAAATGCAGAAGATTATGATTTTGCTATTATTTTTTCTCTATGTCCAGGAGGATCTTGCCATCAATGGTTTTTATGCAAACTGTTTATATACAGCTTCTTCCAGCTGTGAGGTCTTGAGTTCTTTTATGCACTGATAGCACATCATCTTTCCCTTTTTTTCTCCTTATGGAGCACGGAGCCGCCACTGGCTGCCCTCATTCGAAGCCCACACCAAAGTGTTCATATCCTCCCGCAGCAGTGATTTCTGTAGCAATTTGTTGTTTTGCATGGTGAAATACCAGTCTCATGCACAACCTCATCTTAGTTGCCACCTCTTACAATATGCTGATGGAAGCAGAAGTCCCATTCTTTCCTTGACTCCTCAGAGACCCCAGGTACTAAACAGAACATAACCCATATTGGCAATCTATAAATTAACTTTTGCTTCTTTCAAGATTAACTGACAGTTAATCCCACATGATCCATGAAGTGAATGGATGACTGTATTTAGGAATGAAAATCTCACCTGTTTTGCTGGATAATAGTTGTATGTCCAGTACCACATGTCTTTCGGAAGGATATCTGGAATCAGGTGGTGCTCTGGTATAAAAGGATGAAACCTTTCTCTACCAAGTTCATCTCTACTATCTCCTGCCTCTACACCAACATTATGAAGACACTTTCCCATTTCTGCATCCTCAGCACCACCCCCATCACTTCTGCACTTGGCACTGGCATCAAATCCTCTTGTCACTGCTCGCACAATGGCCTCCCTGCTAAGAACATAGCCAGCCCCACCACTCATGTAACCTGTTCTTACTACAGCTTTAAACTTCCGACCATAGTACACTGGTCTTGTTGGTGGTATGTTTAGAAGGAAGTAGCGTAAATTTTCCACCACTACGTACGTGTCATCATCAGCTTTCATAAACCAGTCTGCATCATCCAGATGATGATCATAAATATATTTAAATGCAGCCTTTGTCTTTGCCCACAGATTGTCTCTCCCTTCCTGTTAACAAAAATAAAATCAAATAAGATAGCATCAGCTTTAACAGTAATAGTAATCCACAAGACCAGTTTTATGTCACTGAAATGGTATTCACCCTTTTATATGAATTTCACCATCTTCAAAGAGGCTGTTGACAGCACTGACTTGCAGTGAGAATGAACGATCTTCAAGCATAATGGTACTCCACTGATGCTATGCAATCTATTAAACAATTATAAAAAGGTAGGAACATGCAGAAAAATTCAAAACAGACACCTGACAGAGGAAATTAAAGCACAGACTAGTATAAGATAATGGTGCTTTTATCTACGTTAGCTTTACCCATAAGTTGAGTGACCTGAGAAATTAAACAAAAACAAAACAGGACTGGTATGCGGTGATCAATGACATGGTTCCTCACAGATCTAGACTTTGCATATGATATATTTTGCACCCTCCCCTCTCGGTCCACAAATAGCAAGTAAAGTAAAAATAAATGAAGATAAACAAAAGCAATGACAATAACTAGCATACTCAACAAATATTTACACACAATGAAACTGCTCTGAGAGAGATGAAAAATCATGTTACACTGGAAGCATCATATCCAAAAATCTTAGGAGAGAATAATTTTTAAAATGTTTGCAAGGTTTGATGTGCCTTCAACACAACCGAAACAGCACAGAATGTCACAATACACTCTGTAGGGGGAAAAAACTAAGCAAACTTTATACAGGTTGGTAATCCAGAATCTGAAATGCTCGGGGACGCGGCCTGGTTTCGGAAATCAGATTTGTTTGTTTTCAGATATTGTCCACGGCGGTTTGCCAGCAATACTTTAGTTTTAAAATTTTTACCTGTACCGCGCTAGCGTAACAGAGGTCACGTGGTCAAATTCCTAGCGAGAAAAAATGTGGCGGTGCTTACTTTTGATAGGGGTTAATTAAAGCTTTTAGGCTACTTTACTATTATAAATACCATCTTTAATTTTGCATTAAGCTACACTCGAAATGTTAGAGTAAATTTTAGAACAATAACGAACATTTCATCACAATTTGAACAGAAGATATAATAGTCTGAAATAGTATAAAATTTACGTTTTTTAAATATTTTTATATGGTTTGTTTTCTTATGCAATAAACTAAAACGATCCCATTCAACATGCATAAAAAATTACAGAAATCAAAAGTAGAATACCTGCAGAAAATGGGTATCATAATTTTGTTCTGATTTCATGTGTTACCTCTTGCAAGTTTTTAAATAAAACACACCCAATTGTGCCTAAAACATGAAGTATTCAAAATTATACCTTCAATCATACCTCACGATGTTCATGAAAATTGAATATGGTCAATAAAATGTTCACTTTAATAAATAACTACACCTATTAAATTATTTCCCAAAGGAGCCCCAACCTTCATGTAACAACTGCCAATGCCAATGCCTCCTCTAGCCCCAACATTTCGCTCAATTATCATTCGCACTTTCTTTTTTTTAATAGGAGGAATCTGTACATTCACTGATGGAGAAATCTGTAACAAATGAGTTTCCATTATAAATTTTAATTGTGAAGTTATATTTTTAATACCGCTGGTGCGTCTTTCAATTTTGGAAATAGTGGAATGCACAAATTCTCCTCCTTGCTCTCCATACATGCCCATTCCAAAGCATGAGTTCTGATCCAGTCTGCGCAATGTTATCTAATATTTGTTGTTTAGGAATTGTCTTGTTGGGGAATAGCTTTCTGAACAAAGACATATATGTCTCTATTGATGCTGTTATTGATGATATTGATTCTTTAAAAATAGGTTTACTGTGTGATATGTTGTTGTGTACTTTCTCAAATGCTTCGTTCAGTGAGTTGAAATGTTCTCAGGTAATAAAAGCTATGTCAGTTATATCTTGTTTGTTTGTAAGTTTCAGTGTTTGTGTAATGATTGCTCTTGTGAGATCTTTATAAACTCTTTGTGTGAGATATCTGTGGCAGTGATTCCCTAAGAATGCTCTGCTATGATAAGCCTGTGGTATGATTTTGTATTTGGCTAGTATCTTGTCCAAGTGTGAGCAAACTGGACCAGACCTAGCATACGGATTTTGAAACTGAAGTTTGGCCAGCGCATCTTGTGCATTTTCAAGTTTAACTTGAAAACTATCTGTCTCCTTCATATCCTCACAAAGTTCAATACATGTCTGAAAAAATTCAATTTTAGCTTCTAATTCTTCTGCCTGTTTCCAGTTCCTACCAAATATCTTTAAGTTCTTAATACAGTTGACATTCAAAAATCCGACAACCTCCGGACCTGAGGAGTGCCGGATTTTTGAAAATGCCGGATTTTTTAATGGTTATATATGCTGTATATATTTAACAGAAAATGACTACCTGTTTACGTTTTACACCACTTCTTTTATTTGCTGAATCCATAATGGGGATATACAGCAGCAAATAAATGATACAATGAGAAGGAATGAGCAGGAATGCCTGTTTACACGTGCAAGCAAGACCCAACAGCTGCATCAAAATATAAACGGCTCCAGAAAACAGTCGCGCGCCAACGCGGTAAATTTAAAATTGCGCTCCGAAATCCATGCCGGAAATCTGAAGGAACCGGATTATCGATGGCCGGATTTTTGAATGTCAACTGTAGTACTAATGTTTGCATGTATCTCTTGTGGATTCTCAAATATCTTGGCGTCTATTGTATCGACTACCTGTTCTAGAAGTCTGTGGTGTTTCAAAACAATGCCTAATAAAATATGAAGGTAAGGAGGAGCTAAATATTCAATTTCAATCTCTAACATTGGTTTGTGTAAAAACAATTATGGTAACGTGCCACTTGCTTTTTATTCCCTTTCCCATATTTCATATATGTATTGTAATCTATCAACATGGCCAAACTTCCTGGAGGGGTCAGAAAGAACATCACAAGGGATAGAGCAGCTTTTTGTTTTTAAAACACCAAAAGATGTCGTTGCAAAATAATTGCACAGTTCACATTCATTTATAATAGAATTATAGTCATAATCTTTCCAGATAGAGGTACCTCTACACCTCACGGTAGAAGGGGAACGACTAAGTAAGTAGGTTTTTTTTTTTTTTTTTTTTTTTTTTTGCGTTCGCCCGCTAATACTCGAGGCGAAATCTCAGGTTATTATTTTTTATGTCTAACCTGACATTGATTTTACGTGAGTATCCCTTTATTTCTTGTACAGAGACAGGTGTCCCTCGCCATTCAGGCAAATACTCGCCGATTTCGGAGGTACCCATTGCAGCTGGTCGGCTCAGGAGCCGCCAGTCCCTGGTCGACGACACTCCTTCAAATGTCCTCGCCAGGTCTCGAGTTAATCCAGTCCAAATCCCGGTCGACGAAAAATCCTCAAATGCCGTCGCCCGGGTTTGATCCTGTATCACCCGGTCGCCAGAGCGGTGTTGTAACCACTACGCTAGCGCGGCTCCCTGTAAGTAAGTCTTTCCAGATGTGCTGACTTTTTTTCTGACAGTAACTTGCTGTTTCAAGACACTTTTCACTATGCCTCCTTTTTGTGTTTTTTATTCGCAAGTAACACTTCCAACAAAATATAGTCGAATGCTCTGTCAGTTTATCATATAATACATTAATTCCAAACACAAAGAACAAATCATTAATGTAATTTAAACAGTTCAGTGGTTTCCGATTTGCGCTTTTTATTTGGAAGTTAACTCTCTTCAGACCTCATATTTTGTATCATTTTCTCATACTCTTACATATCTGACTTCTGATAGTCCTTGATACATTTTAATTTGGTCTACCCAAGAGTGTTAAACATTAAATTGTTTGTAATTGAACAGACTACCATAGTTAGATGTAAAATTAACATTGTTTTAATTTAAATTGAGTGTTTTTAAAAACTGAAGGAAAGTCAAGAGGAAAAATACACAAAAATTATAAACATGATATTTTACAAAGAAGACCAAAAAAAAGCATATCAGAATAATTAACAACAGTCACATTTTATTGTAGTGTGACCATTTCTGCATCATATGTTACATTTCCAAAACAATTCAAGATTAAATAATAAAATTTTGCAAATTTTTGAAATGTTACATAACTGGGCCTTTTTTTTTTTTAAATATTCAACAACAACAACAACAAAAATCTTCCACTGAATACATTACAGTTATAAGTAGCTGAAACATCTTAGCTTAATTTTAAAATATGACTTCAGTAGGCATATTTCTAGTGTAACACTGTATGATAACTAACACATCTGTAAAATCAGTTATGAGGGTGACATAATAAAGACTCAACACATCTTTACATATTTCCTACTAAGGCTTGTGGTATTCTGACAGACAATTCCTACCTGCATGAAAACATAAAAAAGTATCACAAACTTTACATTTAACTTTAGTTTTTCTTTCAATCTTTACAGTCTGATAGCAAAACTTACAATTTCTTTTTTGTCTTTGTAAACTCGGGGTCCATGGCATGCCGAGAAAAAACTGGTGGCTTTGAAGCGAGTGGTACATCATCATACAAACTTATGTTTCCAAATTCCCTGATTAGTTCTTCGGTAAAATCTAGCTGGCCATATCTAGCTGGTCTTTTCAGTTCTTCTACATCTGGATGTTTTTTCTGCCAGTCTTGAAATAGAATGTAAGCATTTACCCTAGCAATATCCAGAAAGTGAAAAAAAAAAAGATTTTTCCAGTATTTATTGGTCTTTCTCAAATCATTGTACTTGTTAATCAGCTGGTCACTCTGTCACGTAGGGTTTATATTCATTTAATTTCCTACATCTTCTTCCTATTCTTTCACCTAAATTCTCTCTTTTATTATCTCTGTATTTCTTTTTTTCCTGTATATTTTTCATCCATTCGTTTTGCGAATATTATTTTCATATAATTCGCAAACTTTACCTGTTTTCCTTTCTCTAAAACTGAGAATCGCACCTGGGTGGTATTGCGTACATGTCAGTCGCGCTGGTCGGATGATAGGCGTGAATTTACAGCATTCGCTAGACATTCGTCTGAGGGTCTCTGGCCTGGGGCGTGAAAATTCACCCGAGGGACATGGAAAGTAGACAGAGAGTCTGCATTTCAGTAAACGCATGAGGTTTTTCGTCAGGAAAAACCCGGCTTAGCGTGAAAATCCACTCCGCACTGCAGACGGTGGTCTGAGATTTGCAACTCATGCAAGCCCTCGGCCACTGATGGCTGTTACGTCACGCGATAAGCGGACGAAGGTGTTATACGGACAAGGGAGATAATTTCGCTTGGCGAAATAAGTTTGGGCCCTTTGTCTGATTTTAAAGATATTGGCCAAGTTTGAAACTTAATTTCATTCTCGCTCATAGACTCACAGTAGATAGGTTGCTCGTAAACAGAATAGCTGTTAGCGAAGATCTCAGTTTGTTTCGGCAATTTGTCGAACTTCTAGACTTCCAGAAATATTTTCAGCATTTTTATTCTTAAGTTGTGCGACTACCTGTAATTCTGTGGTTGAGGTAATTAATATGATAGATATATAGATTTTGTGAGTGTTAAAGTGTTTAATCGCTTAATTCATTTTAATCTATTTCTTTAGCGCAGAAGAGAAATAAAGTGGTAGGCTATTATATTTTCTAGGGAAGCATTCAGTGGAAAGCAGAATAAAATTAAAATTTCTAGCTTATAACGGCAATTGTAGCTATTTATGAATTTAATTTAACCGCTAATACTCAGTCGAGTGTATTTTTCTAAACTAACGTATAAAACTCTAGAATCGAGCCTCATGAATGGTGACGGAATACGCACGTGTTCCTAATTTATGAGGATTGCTGATTTTTAAATATAACTTACGTCACGGGAAGTTTAAATGATAAGCAAAGCTCTCTGCTTGCAAGTTTAAATGTAAGTTATAACCAGTACAGATTCTGTTTATTATATTATATGTGTTATTTTTCCTCCACACAGTGAAAGTTTTGGGGTGACCCTAACTTTACCAGCACCTAGTAGTAGTTTCCATACTTGTGAAGAAATAGACAGTCCTTATTTTGAACCACGTGGGTTTCTTAAGTACCACTGGTCTAAACAGTGCATATGCAACCCGAGTTAGCCAGAAATACTATATCCCAATAACGGGTTTTCAAAGACTGTAATGATAAATACTGGACCTTGGAGCCAGATCTTAATTTCTTCTAGAAAAAACTCTACGTAATCTTTCTGCCTGGTGGCGCGAAATACTTCAAGTATTAACTAACATTTCCCGACTATATATATATATTTTTTGTGGACAAATCTGTGGTGTGACTAAAGTGAATCCTATACTGAGGGAAGGCACCGAACTGACATTCATCATTTCTAGAAACCTACGCTATTGACACTGTGCTCTGCTAACTCCCGCGCCTGGAATAATTTTAGGTGACTTAATCAGACATTTGAACAAATTTGCACACCCAAGTAGTCGTTCCCGGAGACTCCGAGTTAAATACGTCTTTTGGAACTGGGGACTTCTTGGCAGAAGACTGCATTTTTTTTGAGTCTGTGTGAAAATCTAAAATCAGTGTGTTCCAAGAGGCAGCGAGCAAAGTCGTGAGTACCTGTATGAGAGGCCATGGCGGAATGAATGAGTGTACGCTGGTTTGAGTGATATTTTCACTATTATATCTTTGACACCCTGTTGCTGTCCTATTTTTTTTTTTTTCAATCTGCATAATAATTTGTTGCTAAGGCTAGAGTTCTTGTGTTTTTTGTCTTAGGTTAAATCAGATTTTTTTTTTCAAACTCTGTGCATATAATTACGAGATAAAACATAGAAAACTCTTAGACTCAAACCCTATGTATCTGTGACTCGGGCGCCATCATCTGTTCTCTTAACGGGGCCGGGCTAAACCTAGAGTTAACACTATAACGGGGCAAACATCCTGGCAACATTTCCTTGAATTTTTTATGACTATGTGTATATGTATTTTCCTTGATGTACTTTCTTTGATGTTGTGAGCCGATTTTTTCCTGATAATAAAATCGCTCTTGAACTTAATAATCGTGTGTTTGGTCAGCTCGTTCTAGATAATATATATATCATTGTTATAGTTTTCCCACTTCTGTGTGTTTACCTGTCGTCACGTGTATGTGCGTGCCTGTGAGTGATAGAAATATACGTAATATGTATATTGGTGTAGTCTGTCTGACGCTGTAACAACTGTTGTAGAAGATAGGTGAGAGAGAGAAGAATTCTTTTCGCTTTCAGAGACAGCCACTATATCAAAATCTATCATCTCACGTGTGTGGAAATTCTATTACCTTTCACTAACTCTCACTGAGTCTATCACCTATTCAAACCTATTCAGAAGGGACCAAACCTAGTCTTAATTCTCCTATCGAAAATCTACGACAAATGGTCGCTCGTTACCGGGAATTGAACCCAAAATCCTAAGGCGATACGATAAATGGGTTCTCGTCCGTAGGATTTTTGAACTTAGAATAGGAAGACGAGTACGACAAATGTGGACTCGTCTATCTGGATTTTGAACTTAAGATTCTGTATTCTGATATAGAGTAAGAGTGTGATGTCTTGTGACTGTGTATCTTTTAAAAAAAAATATTACCCCCTAGACTAGCGATCTGTTTACGGGCGTGCTGACCACACAAACTAATAAGTTTTTTTTTTTCCACAGCATCTTTGAATAATATACATTTTGGTTACAGGTTGATTTTGTCGGGATATATGTTAACTGCTGATTGTAATACTAAATGCTGGTAAAGTGGTGAGTGTATAACATTCACTGGGTACTGAGGCAGAACGGCGTTTGAACTAAGTTAAGGAGTGTGTTTCGGACTTTTTGTCCAGATTAATTCCCTCCCTTACCCGATCTGACTTCAGGGGCGAACTTATAGTGGATTTTTAAAAATTAAGGGATTATTTTTCTCTTTAATTTTTGCAATATTCTTTTGCTTTTCCACTGTAGCAACTTATTTTTCAGTTGTAATCTTAACTACCATTTAGTTGGCGTAGTCGTGTTTTGCATTAAGTGCTTTATTGCCGATAATAGCAGCGATAGTTAAATTTTACTTTGGAGGAGGTATCCCAGGGTTAAATATATCATCTTTTAATTTTTGGTAATTTTTTTTTCTCGTAAGTGGTAGGAACCAGTGTATCCTTTTTCCTATTTTCTTTCTCCACTAGTCTCAGTCACTGACCTAATATGGCCGAGAGAGCAAAGCTTAGACAGCTTCTCAGGGACGAAGCGAGACAAGAAGGTTTGGACGGAGACGAAGCGAAAGCTTTTGTCAGGGACGAACTTGAGAGATATGATGCGGAGAGGAAAGAAGAAGCAGACCGTCTATTACAGCAGAAGAAGATTGAGGAAGAAATGGAAATCCGCAGGATGCAGCATGAGGAAAAAGAGAAGGAGAGACAGCATGAGAAGGAGAGGGAGGAGAGACAGCATGAGGAAAGAGAAAATGAGCAACGACGACAGCATGAGTTGGCTCTTAAAACTCTGGAATTCCAAAGGCGTGGGGCTGCCTCTACCTCCAGCAATGGAGAGTCTTCTCCTCATTCTTCCTTAACTGACCCTGCTAACACTCAATCTCTTCAACTAAATGCTATGTCTTTCACTCTTGAATCTTTTCCTTGTCCAAATGAGAAGATTGACACATGGTTAGAAAAATTTGAGAAAATTGCAACTCTGTACGGGTTAGAGAGGTCGCGTTGGAATATGAAACTTTCCCAGGCCCTAAAAGGTTCTGCTTATGATGTTTATTCTAAGCTGGAAAGTAGCCAACAAGACGACTACGATGTGTTGAAGAAAGCGTTACTGGAGCGCTTTGAAATGAACGCTCGCAAGTTTTTGCAACTGTTTCGCAACAGCCGGAAAGAGAATTCTGAAACTTTTCACCAGTTCTCATCTCGTCTTAAGGGATATCTAACAAAGTGCCTTGAGCTTTCGCAGCTCCCCTCTACCTATGAAGGTCTTGAGGAACTTGTTCTAACTGAACAAATAAAGAACACTTTGTCTGCTGATACCCGGAGATTTCTCGCTGAGCAGGGGGCAGAAAAACTTGAAGACATTTTGGAAAAGTCTGAGCGTTATCACAATGCGCTGGCTGAACTACCGGCCACAAAGCGGAAACCGACAGAGGAGCATTTTCGAAAACATAACCTAGAGCAATCTTCTCAGGCTTCTAACCCAAACAACCACAGAGAAACTGGACCTCAAAACCCCCCTCCTGAAAAATCCAAGTTCTACAAGAACAAGTACCCCAACCACCCCAAACAGTCCGATCAACCCGACCGCCCTACATGGCAGCGTAGCCAGAAAGGACAAGGTGGCAAAGGGAGAACCCCTGAGCACGGGACATATGATCAGACCGAGCACACCGAGCCGAAACGCATCGGATGCTTATTGACAGTCTCGCAAGGCGGAATTATTGACAGTGATTCCCAACCTGTTGGGGATAGACCCTCAACGCGAGGTACTGTTACTTTGAACGGTTCTCAAACTTCTTGCTTATTTGACACGGGGCTTTCTTACGATTGCATTGTTGCCAGAAAGCTGGTTAAACCCGGTCAAGAGACAGGAGAGACCGTCAAACTTTGTGGAGTTCGTAAGAGTGATGCACCTACAGCGCTTCCCATCGCATTGGTGGAGATACACTCTGACTTTGTCAGAGGCGTGATCAAAGCGGCTGTGATGGATGATCCCATCTACCCAGTCATACTTGGCGGGAGATACGTGTGTATTGGGAAACCGGAAGAGCCGATTGTGGCAGCAGTAACTACAAGAGGGCAAACCAAGAAGGAACGGGAGCCTGCGCCTAATTTGTTACCTATGGAACTTAAAGAAGCGCAACAAAAGGATCCTACTTTGGCACCCTGCTTTAGGAAACTGCCCATGGCGAAGGAACCCAAACAGCACGGGGACATTTTTTCTGAGGATGGCGTACTTTATCGGAGAACGGGCAAGCCTGACCAAGGTTACAACCAGCTCCTAGTACCGAAACAGTACAGAAGCCAAATCCTAGAAATGGGGCACTCTCTTCCCTTTAGCGGACATATGGGACAGAACGCCACAAACCAACGTATAACCACTCATTATTGGTGGCCAGGAGTGAATACTGATATTATCAGGTACGTCAAATCCTGTGCCCAGTGCCAACGTGTACCACCCAAGCAACGAGCACCCCCAGTCCACATGGGTGAAATGCCAATAATGGGAACACCATTCGAACGGGTTGTGATCGACATTTTAGGGCCTTTCGAAAGGACTAAAAGAAGGAACAGGTTCATCCTGACCTTAGTCGATACATGCACTTTATGGGCAGAAGCTATCCCGCTAACATGCGCAGATGCCAAGCATGTCGCAGAAGCCCTCGTGCAGATTTTCACTCGGTTGGGATTCCCTCAGCAAGTGTTGACGGATAATGGATCTCCATACCGAAACCTGTTGATGGATGAGATCGTTAAGATCTTGAGGACCCAGCACATCCACACTAAGCCATATACTCCGGCCGGAAATGGGCTCGTGGAACGTGCTAATGGAAACCTCACCATGATGCTAAGTAAGCTGGCACAAGTGAAACCTGAAGATTGGGATCTCTGTATTCCTGCAGCATTATTTGGCTACAGAGAATCTCCTCATACTTCCACAGGATTTCCGCCAGCTACACTCTTATTCGGCAGACCCATTAAGGGCCCGCTTGAAGCCTTACTTCAGTCTCTGACAGACGAGAAGGCTGATGAGACAGTTGTCTCAGCCAGCAAATATGTGTCGGTTTTAAAGGAACGGTTGAAACTAGGGTGGGACCTAGCAACGACTAACTTTAAGCGAGCACGCACCAAGCACGCTAACCGATACAGGAAAGTCGCGGAAGAGAGAGAACTGGAAGCAGGAGAGAAAGTTTTGGTGTTGCTCCCTACCGAGAACAACCAACTGAAGATCGGATGGCAAGGGCCGTTTACCGTCCTGAAAAAGATTTCTAAGGCTAACTACCAGATCTCTATTGAAGGAAAGGAGAAGGTTTTCCATTTAAATCTCTTAAAGAGATACTTGGAAAAACCAGTGCCAACCTCCGACCATCTCCTGACGATCGCCAAAACTGACGAAGATGACGATAGTGGCAGGGATATTCCACCGCTATCACAGGAAATCTTTCAAAAATGTCAGAAGCGGCGACGCTCTTTCAAGCGCGCATATGAGACATTCCAGGGGAAGGAAACTTTGAGGAGTGGACTTGAGTAGGAATTGGACAGAGATGGAGGGGGAAGAGGAGAGGGAAGAAGACAGACACCCCGAAGCTACGGTTATAGGAAATTAAACTCCATAACGTAGACATGGAGTGCTTCCATATCTTAAAGGGGGGAGGCTCTGTCACGTAGGGTTTATATTCATTTAATTTCCTACATCTTCTTCCTATTCTTTCACCCGAATTCTCTCTTTTATTATCTCTGTATTTCTTTTTTTCCTGTATATTTTTCATCCATTCGTTTTGCGAATATTATTTTCATATAATTCGCAAACTTTACCTGTTTTCCTTTCTCTAAAACTGAGAATCGCACCTGGGTGGTATTGCGTACATGTCAGTCGCGCTGGTCGGATGATAGGCGTGAATTTACAGCATTCGCTAGACATTCGTCTGAGGGTCTCTGGCCTGGGGCGTGAAAATTCACCCGAGGGACATGGAAAGTAGACAGAGAGTCTGCATTTCAGTAAACGCATGAGGTTTTTCGTCAGGAAAAACCCGGCTTAGCGTGAAAATCCACTCCGCACTGCAGACGGTGGTCTGAGATTTGCAACTCATGCAAGCCCTCGGCCACTGATGGCTGTTACGTCACGCGATAAGCGGACGAAGGTGTTATACGGACAAGGGAGATAATTTCGCTTGGCGAAATAAGTTTGGGCCCTTTGTCTGATTTTAAAGATATTGGCCAAGTTTGAAACTTTAATTTCATTCTCGCTCATAGACTCACAGTAGATAGGTTGCTCGTAAACAGAATAGCTGTTAGCGAAGATCTCAGTTTGTTTCGGCAATTTGTCGAACTTCTAGACTTCCAGAAATATTTTCAGCATTTTTATTCTTAAGTTGTGCGACTACCTGTAATTCTGTGGTTGAGGTAATTAATATGATAGATATATAGATTTTGTGAGTGTTAAAGTGTTTAATCGCTTAATTCATTTTAATCTATTTCTTTAGCGCAGAAGAGAAATAAAGTGGTAGGCTATTATATTTTCTAGGGAAGCATTCAGTGGAAAGCAGAATAAAATTAAAATTTCTAGCTTATAACGGCAATTGTAGCTATTTATGAATTTAATTTAACCGCTAATACTCAGTCGAGTGTATTTTTCTAAACTAACGTATAACTCTAGAATCGAGCCTCATGAATGGTGACGGAATACGCACGTGTTCCTAATTTATGAGGATTGCTGATTTTTAAATATAACTTACGTCACGGGAAGTTTAAATGATAAGCAAAGCTCTCTGCTTGCAAGTTTAAATGTAAGTTATAACCAGTACAGATTCTGTTTATTATATTATATGTGTTATTTTTCCTCCACACAGTGAAAGTTTTGGGGTGACCCTAACTTTACCAGCACCTAGTAGTAGTTTCCATACTTGTGAAGAAATAGACAGTCCTTATTTTGAACCACGTGGGTTTCTTAAGTACCACTGGTCTAAACAGTGCATATGCAACCCGAGTTAGCCAGAAATACTATATCCCAATAACGGGTTTTCAAAGACTGTAATGATAAATACTGGACCTTGGAGCCAGATCTTAATTTCTTCTAGAAAAAAACTCTACGTAATCTTTCTGCCTGGTGGCGCGAAATACTTCAAGTATTAACTAACATTTCCCGACTATATATATATATATATTTTTGTGGACAAATCTGTGGTGTGACTAAAGTGAATCCTATACTGAGGGAAGGCACCGACCTGACATTCATCATTTCTAGAAACCTACGCTATTGACACTGTGCTCTGCTAACTCCCGCGCCTGGAATAACTGTTAGGTGACTTAATCAGACATTTGAACAAATTTGCACACCCAAGTAGTCGTTCCCGGAGACTCCGAGTTAAATACGTCTTTTGGAACTGGGGACTTCTTGGCAGAAGACTGCATTTTTTTGAGTCTGTGTGAAAATCTAAAATCAGTGTGTTCCAAGAGGCAGCGAGCAAAGTCGTGAGTACCTGTATGAGAGGCCATGGCGGAATGAATGAGTGTACGCTGGTTTTGAGTGATATTTTCACTATTATATCTTTGACACCCTGTTGCTGTCCTAATTTTTTTTTTTTTTTTTCAATCTGCATAATTTGTTGCTAAGGCTAGAGTTCTTGTGTTTTTGTCTTAGGTTAAATCAGATTTTTTTTTCAAACTCTGTGCATATAATTACGAGATAAAACATAGAAAACTCTTAGACTCAAACCCTATGTATCTGTGACTCGGGCGCCATCATCTGTTCTCTTAACGGGGCCGGGCTAAACCTAGAGTTAACACTATAACGGGGCTATCATCCTTGCAACATTTCCTTGAATTTTTATGACTATGTGTATATGTATTTTCCTTGATGTACTTTCTTTGATGTTGTGAGCCGATTTTTCCTGATATTAAAATCGCTCTTGAACTTAATAATCGTGTTTGGTCAGCTCGTTCTAGATAATATATATATCATTGTTATAGTTTTCCCACTTCTGTGTGTTTACCTGTCGTCACGTGTATGTGCGTGCCTGTGAGTGATAGAAATATACGTAATATGTATATTGGTGTAGTCTGTCTGACGCTGTAACAACTGTTGTAGAAGATAGGTGAGAGAGAGAAGAATTCTTTTCGCTTTCAGAGACAGCCACTATATCAAAATCTATCATCTCACGTGTGTGGAAATTCTATTACCTTTCACTAACTCTCACTGAGTCTATCACCTATTCAAACCTATTCAGAAGGGACCAAACCTAGTCTTAATTCTCCTATCGAAAATCTACGACACACTCTTGTCCACTCCTTTCATGTATATATTGTAATCCCTAACAAGATTTGGCTGTCTAACATTAAGTTCTCGAAAATTCCCATTAACCTTAGTTCTACGCTTAGCGAACCTATGGTCATTTGCATTGTGAATGCTTGAAACCAGTGTTATAGTTTTATTATCTCTCCACTGCAGTGCTAGTAATTCTTCATCTCTAACCCACCTCATTGCACCTCTAATACTATTTATTTCAAATTCCTTTATATTTGAAAGTGCAGCTGGAAACCCCTTTCTGTTTCTAAGAAATGTGCCACAAGCTCCAATCCCTAACTTCCACAAGTCCTTCAACAACTGAATGAATGTATAAAAATTATTAAAATAAACCCTATATCCTTGCCTCACTAAAGATTTCATAAGATTCATAACTACAGTATAAGCTAAACCAAATGGTCCATTTGCAGTGTTCCTACCTAAATAAACATCAAAGTCATAGGTGTATCCACTAACAGCATCAGCAAGAACTCATAACTTCATCCCCCATTTTGTTGGCTTTAATATACTGTCGAAAAGAATAACGCCCTTTACTTCTAACCATTCTTTCATCAACAGAAACATTTTGATAAGGTTGGTATAACTTTTTGCACTTCATTCTAATATATGTTAACAACATTCTCACCTTACATAGCTTATCTTGGAGTGTCTTCAGTCTTTGGATCTGAAACTTTTAAAAAACTCATTATAGCCTTGAATCTGTTTCTGAACATAAATGCCCTGGCCCCCAATCCATTGTATAGACTTTTTCTTGACCAGAGGCGATCAATACTTGGGGCTGGTACAAGACCAGCATACATTAGTAACGCACAAAAGCGATAAAATTCCTCTGGAGTAACATCATACCATCCAGTAAAGACATTAGGCTTGTTAGGTCCTATCTGCTCTGCAAACTGATTTGTAAATTGACACAGGTAACCAACAATGTCAGCAGTGAAATACAGTTTGAAGTAGTCAATGGCCTTCAAAAACTGCTTTGTATTTTCTCTAGTCCTTCTGATAGCTTGTCACGAAGTGGATTTAAGTTTCAGAGTTTGTCTTGAGTGTATAGACAAGACACTAGTATGAGAAAGTCTGAGAAGATAGATTTTGATGAGAATGACAGTGAATGTGGAAAGATGAGACTTATAGCTTCGAGGGTGAGAACCTAGATTGACTCTCCCTCGCAACTCACGACTTTGTTAAGAGCTAAAGACTCACCACCTCTGACTACCATTTAGGAGATAAGGTTTCACTATAAGTCCAAAGACACACTATACAGACAAGCATATACATACAGTATAGTTATAGAGACTGATCCAGTATACAGTTTATTTACACAACAAAATAAATAACACATCAAAATAAATAACGTGCGTGGTCGCACACCTGAAAAGAACAAACAATTAAAAATGACAGATAATAAAAAAACCCAACCCCTTCACCCGCTTTTTCAACCTGCGTGGGAAAAAGAATTAAGAATTACCCACTGTACTTGGTGGGGGTCTCTAAGTAAGAGCCACCACTCCTAACTCTCCTATTATAACTTATTAAAATATAACACCACTGTCCGACTGCAAACGTAAATACCTGCCTACACAAATCCGAATGAACTTCCTAAAGTCCTACACCGCTAATCACAAGCACTGATCCCTAACGTACTTCTTCAGTGCAACCTCATAGGCTGTCCTCTGCTCTGACTATCTAACTTTATAACTTCTGTCACTCCTCTGTTTCTGTTCAGTGTCTGACTCTATAATTTCTGTCTCTCCTCTCTAGAGCATTCGGAAGGAATGTTGACCCTATCTCCCTCCACGACTAATGCTTCTGATGACTTGGGTTTTAGAACTAGGTACTTGACTCAGAATGAAGATGCTTCACTGCTGACGAAACTTAATTCAAATGCCCTGTTACCCCTCTTCGGGTTCAGGACCGTCGGCTTTATTATGGCCGAATTTAAACAAAACCAACCTCCAGGCCACGCGCCTCTTTGGAGTGGTATAGCGAGCTAAGAGCTCTGGATTTTAAAGATGCACCCGTTCCCGCTGAAGCATGGGGCTTCACTGCATGAGAACTGCTATCTTTTTCTGGTGCAGACGTACTTGGCGCCTATAAATACCACATCAATAACTTTTCTTTCACCTCTGGCGATGCCTCGACCCTTCTACTCCTGAGAAGGCCGAATGTCTTGGCAAGCTGTAAGGCAAATTTGCACCCCTCCCTGCGTGCCGTGAAAATTCTGTAAACAAAGAAATAACAACTAATGTACAACAACTTCAAAATAATCTCATCTCTAACACATAACCCCCATAAATATATCTCCCGTCTGCGCCTAAATCTATACCTCCCCCCTGCACAATTTTCGCACAAGCGATAAACAAAACTTATTAACCCAGGGTCACTAACTTACAATCACCCCTCTCTCTTTCCCCGCTCCCACTTTAATGTCTGTCTGTTATGTGAACTCCCAGACACCGGCTGACCTAAATCTTTTACGCCAGTCTAGCCTCAGGTGTCAAAACATTTACTACCTTGAAGCGAAACAGACTCCAGTAAAAATTCCTAGGCCCTACTTTTACGACTAACCCGGGATGTTGATCCAATTCACAAATATATATATATATATATATATATATATATATATATATATATATATATATATATATATATATATATATATATATATATATATATATACCATCTAGAAATATTAAATTCCCTCTCAGTAATATTAAGAACATCCCGTCTTCTGACTACACACAATTAATACCCAATTAATTAAAAATACACAAATACGCTCGCGTATATACACTGCAATTTATCATAAAAATCCCCTCTCAGTAATATTAATTACACAATTAACATACACAATTACGCTAGCGTATTTACACTGCAAAGAATCATAATCAAACTGCGATTTTACACAACAACTCTACATACTATAGAGCGCCCGTGTATCTAAGAGCTAAACCTCACACAGTTAATATCTCAAAGCTGCTACACCAATCAAAGATACTACTAGCTTATCATAGAAAAATTATATGCACCACTTACATTTTTATTTTTTCTATAAGATAGTAATTGATGGCACTTCAAGCTAAATTAACTTTAATTAAACTCCCAGAAGGAAACTTTACTTAAACAGGCTAAGATCTTACAGCTCTATCTACTCGCTAAATTAAGATGTACACATACCCAATTACCGAATATATCTAGCTTGAGCAAGCGATAATGACGTTGATTCACGGCTGATAATTCTGGAGACAAAGAGAGCGCTAATAGACTAAACTCTGTTATTTATTACCAAAAAAAATGATGCAAGAGCCGACGCCATATGTCATTGCGTGGCTTCGCTTGGGCTGCTCTTAAACCAATAATCTTGCCGCAAATTAATAACCTCTGCACTCCGCCAATGATATTCGCAAACCTACCCATGACTAATATTTATTCTGTTTGCGCGCATCTTACTGCGTCATGTTAGATCATTTCTCTGAGGGCTCGCATTCCCTAAAATAAATTTTATAGGTTAAAGCGTTGATTCGACGTACCTGGGTTGTGCTTTTGCACACCCACCCCCGTCTAAACCTGGGTAGGTGCTTCTAACGTCGGAAAATTTTACCCGCCTAATAATACTCAAGCGCCTAATAACAATAAAATGACCACAATTATTTTACAAAGAAAATAAGACTACGTGAACGCACTTACTTACAGAGAGAAGAGGACTGGGGAAAATTTGAAATTAAAACCCACAGTAATTCCTCAAAGAAAAATGCAAATAATTACTTCGAGAAAAAGAACAGGGCCCATTGAAAATAAAACTACAGTTAAGCATCACATAGCTGCAGACCAGGAACCCTCTCAGGCAAAAAGGGTGGAGGCTTGGAAAGTGGGCCTTCGTCATGGGCATCATAACCAAAACACCTGCAAGAAGAACAATTTAAAATTAATTTTTACAGATCAACAATAGAATTCAAAGTTAAAGTTCAGTGTACACAGGAAAATTGACACAAATTAAGTTTTACTGTACAAAGGAATTCTGTCATAAAGTCATATGATGTAAATAATAATTTTAAAAAGCAGAGACAAACAGCAAATGAGGTCAGAAAAATCAGCTGTGTCACAGTTTAAGTCTGACCCCCTTTATATTTCTTTCTAGTGCCATAAGTTCTTTGTTAACTGTTTGAATGGTGAAATATTTGTTTCTTTTTTTCAAAAACAAACAGAAAGCAGCTATACTGATTACAATAGGCCACTAAAATGACTGTTTTACCACTATTCAAAATCAGCTGTTATCATTTCGGTAACGAAGTAACATTACCTTTGCATGTACGGCTGGTGATATGAGTTGTTCTGAGCTGTATTTTCACAATCCGCCTCATCAGATGTTTCCACGTCCTCTGAATAATCGTCAGAACAGGAATCTACATCACTAGATGTGTTGTAGTCACTATCAGACTGCATTTTTTTTACAATGTTAACACATCGAGTGGATCGAAAAATATCCACAATGGCGGACAGACAAATGTGGTGTTTACATTTTTCTGCGTGTAATTTCAAAGTCAAAATAAGTGAAAGCTGTATATTTTTTTAGCACAGATATAATTGTTAACATGTATTCTTAATATAAAACAATGATTTGAAGCCAAAATTAAAAAAATTAATGTGCTTTTTTTACTTCAAAAGTCATCGTTCCATTTGGAACGATTTCTTTTTATTTCCGGTGCGAAGAGTGTTAATGCTCTGTTGCCACAGGCTCTGCACAGTGCACTGACACAACATTCTTTAGATGCGAAATCAATAAAAAAAATAAGTGGAAATAATCTTTAGGTTCCCCTCGAGAAGTCTATATAATTATGAACTCATAAAAATGGGCTGCATTTCAGATATTACATTAATAAATACATTACCTCTGGTATGAATTTCCTCAAATGATGACACTGTTTTCAAAAGCCTGTCATTCCGTCAAATATAATTCCAAACAAATAAAAATTTAATCAAAGATAGTACACAGTTCAAAGTTATAGTATACAAAAGTACTTTAGCGCTGTGTTTATCCAGAATGCGTGTGCAATGATTTATATATTACCGATTTTACCCACAAACATCAGCTGATCTTTCCCGCCAAAACTAGGTAAGGCGTCCCTGCACACTGGCAGATTTATTACCTCTGGGTCAGCATTCAGGTCACTGAACTAAGATAGCGCTTCGGTGTAAGGTAAAAACAGCCATGTGCCCAAAGTAGCCCAAACACTGCCCAAGTCAGCCAAAAATCGGTTCGAAAATCAGCCAAAAGTCGGCGGAAAAAACTTTCAATTTTCAAAATATTTTGGTTTTTGGATGTTCGGATTCTGGGTTACTGACCTGTAGCATGAAAGCAGTAATGATTTATAAATAAAAGCGTGGGACAGCAAACGTTACAATAGTAGAGAAAGTGCAAACATTTCTCAAGAAGTCTTCGCCTTTGTTCTATTTCTCTCATAAAGTTGGCAGTCGGTCTCAGACTCACCGCCATGCAGTTTTTCCATCAGCGGGGTTGGTGAAGGTTATGCTGTCAATCCGCTCCTCTCATAGAGCCAACATTCTTGGAGGGCATGTTCTTTTGAAGTAGTGCTACATATCATTAAAATCAAATGACCAGACTATGTGCATCTGAGACTTGTGAACGACAACAAATTTAAATAACAACAGAGTAGGACAACACAGAACTCAACACAGAACTCTAGCTGAGTGGGGCAACCAAAGAATTCAGAAAGCGGACTCTGGGTCGTCCTAGGTCTGGATCCTTGGTGGGCTTGTCGTGGATCCAAAATAAGGCCTTTTGACGTAGAGATGAGGTTTGGACTTTTATGGGTTGTACACAGAAATACAGGATACAGGAATCAGCACAACTAGCTGACCTGGGACTTGTGAACGAATAACAACACAGAGGGACAACACAGAACTCAACACAGACTCCTAGCTAGTGACTATGTCCCAAAGAATACACAGGGATATATAGACGAAGAGATGAAAGTAGTGACTATGTCCTAGAACAGGATAAGGAAGACAGCACAAAACAGCGTATGCAGGACAAATGCTGCAGAGGCTCCATGGTCCCTCAGCAGCCAAAGAGATAAGTAAAGTATCACTTCTTTTTCTTTCACCTTTCACCTCTCCAAGAAGCCTAGGCCTTCAACAAGCTTATGCCAAGTCTTCCTGTCCCGTGCCATAAGTCTTCTTCCTCCCCTTCATGTTTGCCTACAGTTTTCTTTTCCGTGTGTTCCTTGGTCTTTCTCTGTCTCTCTTACCCTGGGTATACCAGAACAAGGACTGTCTGGTAATGTTATCAACAGGTTTTCTCAATGTGTGTCCTATCCATCTCCAACGCCTTCTTCTCATCTCTTGTTCCACTGGCGCTTGTCTAATTCTTGTGATCAGTTCCACATTAGTGATCTTGTCATACCAATTCAGTCCTTCTTTTCCATGCAAGCATCAGTTTATGAAAGTCTGTAGCTTTTTGGTTCTTGTTTTTGTTGTTCTCAATGTTTCAGAACTATACAATAGGAATGACTTGATATATGAATTGAAAATTTATGTGTTGGACCTGATTTCTTTCGATCTCCATATATTTCAAAGTGCAAAAAATCTCCTCTAGCCTTTTGCATTCTTATTTTTATATCATTGTCTGTCACCCAACTATGCCTTTATTGATGCTCAGGTATATGTATGTTTCTACATCCTGGAGCGAAGTTTCTTCCAGAACACTAGGGATATCAATATAAAAGTTACTATATAAAAACGCTAACAAGTGCAATGTTAAACTGTATTACAAACAAATGCATAATAAATTAAGTATTAACCAGTGACACAACACACAGATGGTATAAAAAACTCACAAACTACATCAGTCACTCAAAAAAAAAAATTTTTTTTTTTGGGGGGTGCTGTGTGATTTACTGCATTTAGGTTTAAGTGTTCTGTTGTGTTTTTTTCTCTCCCTTATTTACACATTTTTAATCTCCATGATGAAGACTTTCATACATTTTTTGTAAGGCCCAATGTTACAATTGTTCTAATGGTTTATTTAACATCCTCTGACTTTGCTTCTTACTGTTTTAACAGTAGTGACAGTACAAACGATGTCAGCACATAACGTTAAATTAAATTTTAAAACTGACTTATTCTGCTGGTCCATCATCAGCTCATAAACAATTTTACTACTTCTAAAATGCAGCAGTTAGCGACAATAAATAAATACTGTCACTGATAATAGGCACCATAACTGTTAAAACACAACAATAAAAATGATACGGAACACCTACCTCAACATCAAGAGCTATGGTTGGCAACTCATCACTGTGTTTAGAGCTCATGAAAAGAAGAACATTGCACCTCTGACCCCAAGTAGCTTTCACATGAATGGCTTTAGTATGAATATTGTTAGGGTTTGTCATTACCCAGCAAAGAACACGAACTCTGTTATAGAGAAGTTTGGCCACAGTGTTGTTTTCATCTAAAGAAATATGCAATACGTTTGTTAAAATTACTTGTCCAAATTTTTTTTCTTTACCATTACCTTCAATAAAAAATGTTACTTTATTAAGAAATCACTAGAGGGGGTATTGAGCACAGATAAACTAAATATACTTATTTCATTCTCCTTTCATGCTCCTTAAGTGCATGGAACCAGTCTTTTTGCAAGAAGCTTATATCAGAGCATTTAGTGTTCTTGCAAAGGTGTTTCTATAGCAATCAGTTTTAAAAGATGAAGCTCCCAGCCCTATTTCAAACCTCATATTTTTCATTTTGTGTGATACGTCTCAGCACACAGTGGTTGTATTCTTTCTTTATCTACTCAAAGGTCCCCTAAACTATATGTGGTTTTACCCACTGAAAATATCTAAGAAAGTAAGATATACTTTCAGTGAGTAAAATAACAGGTTCATTATGGCTCACAGATATTAGCCTTGATATTCGCATTTTGCGGGACAAAATTAATTTTTTTTAAAGACATTACTGAGTGTAGGGTCTACATAAACTTTATACAACTAAATGAAGTGATTATTATAATAATAATAATAATAGCCCCTTCAGTCATAACTGACTATGGGAATGCGCCCCTGAGGTGGCAGCCCTCAGCTGCTTTTTTTCCTGGTGCTCCTTTCGACGTTTTCTCCTCACCTCTGCTTCTTGTGTGAGCCTCTCTTCGCCCAATCTGAGGTGGTGCCGTAAATAGCATCGCCACTTAGTGCGATCGGCAGCTTCATCCTCCCATGTTGCTGGATCCATGTCCAGTGCCCTCATATCTCTCTTGCACACATCTTTGAACCTCAGCTGTGGTCGCCCAACTGTTCTCTTGCCATCTGCTAATTGCCGTAGAAGATATCTTTTGGGATGCGACCATCTTCCATGCGGCGAACATGGCCAAGCCAGCGAAGTCTGCGCTGTCTAAGCAGCGTATACATACTTTGAAGGCCAGCACGTGACAACACCTCGACATTTGTCACTTTATCTTTCCACGAGATGCCGAGGATGCGGCGTAGACACCGCAAATGGAAGGTATTGAGCCTTCTTTCTTGCTTAGCATAGGTCGTCCAGGTCTCACTGCCATATAGGAGTGTGCTGGTGACGCAGGCATTATATACCGCAGCTTTGGTCTTCATTGTGAGTTTAGAGTTTCCCCAAACACGCGATGTGAGGCGGGCAAAGGTAGCTGCAGCTTTGCCAATGCGGCTGTCGATTTCTGTATCCAGTGAGAGTTTGTCATTGATGGTAGACCCTAGGTATGTGAAGTGGTGCACCACTGTCAATTCATAGTTATCGATAGTGATAACTGGTGCAGCACCCACATCCTGACTCAGCACATTCGTTTTCTTTAGACTTATTGTGAGGCCAAAGTCCTTGCATGCTTTAGTGAAGCGATTCATCAAGCTCTGAAGCTCCTGTTGGCTTTGAGTGACGACTGCAGCATCATCAGCGAACAACAAGTCTCTTATAGTGACCCTTCTGATTTTTGTTTTTGCCTTCAGCCTTGAAAGATTGAACAGACGGCCATCTGACCTAGTGTGAAGAGATATTCCTTCAGTTGCATCTCTGAATGCATGTTTCAAGAGTAAGGCAAAGAAGATTCCGAAGAGGGTCGGAGCCAGAACACAGCCTTGTTTAACGCCACTTCGTATATCAAAGGGCTGTGACGTGCTTCCAGCATATTGGACTGTTCCCTTCATGTCGTCATGGAATGACTTTATCATTTCCAGCATTTTAGAAGGGCAGCCTATTTTCAGGAGGATTTTAAAGAGTCCATCCCTACTAACCACTGCTTTTTGTGAGGTCTATAAAGGCGATATATAATGGTCTTTTCTGCTCTCTTGATTTTTCCTGAAGCTGGCGGAGAGAGAAGATCATGTCTGTTGTTGATCTGCCAGCTCGGAATCCACACTGTGCCTCTGGATATATGCGCTCAGCTAACTTGTGATTATTACAGTAGTAAAAACAGTTTATGCTAATAATGCTGAAGATGATAAATTAAAAGAAAGAAAAAACCACAGTGAAATATTTCATGTGCCCCACTTAACTTACAGGGGTCAAAGGAGAAGACAAAGAAAGGACTGCTGCTTCCTCAGAAATGCTGTGAGAGGTGATTAACGTGAGGTTGGCAACCTCATTATGCAAAACAAATTGCAGGACCTAAGATGCGTCAACAGTGAGGAATGCAGTTAGCGATCCATAGCTAGACTGCTTGCGCCAGCGAACCAGAGCTGACCAAGACCCTACTCCACCTCCATGTGGTGGTCCTGGAAACAGGCTGCATCACTGCAGTCTGGCTGAGTGAGTAGGATCAAAGAGGGAAGGCTAACCCGGTCCCAAAAATGCCGTGCTGAAGTCAGATGTGTCGGCCGAAAGGCGCAAATATTGCAGCTTTGATGTAAACGGACAAAACGCAACCAACGTCCTTTTCAGGATGAACAAAGAAGAAGAAGAAAAAACAAATTGCTACAGAAACCACCACTACAAGAGCACATGAATGCTTTGGTGCAGGCTTCCTGCAGAGGTAACAGTTGAAGGGGGTGGCCCCATGCTCCATAAAGAGCAAAAAAGGTAAATGATGATGAATATTTCATGTAGTAATGTTCCTTCTTGTATGTTTCACAATGCCATGTTTATGCACAGGGGTGCAGAAATCCCAGATACTAGGTCAACCCAGCACCTAGAAGCTGTTATGGCATCTTAGAAGATAAACCTTACAGGCCATATATATGCTATAGTAATCATGAATCTTAGAATCTATTTTAGCAGGTTTATCACTGCTGAAGTTTTGGGTTGGCATAGGGCAGTTGACATGAAGCATGGTAGGCCGTGTTCTTTGATGTCATACAAATAAGTCACAGAAGTCATTAAGTTTAGGGTTAATGTTAGGGTTTATGACACCTAAACCTAACCCTAACTCTCAACCCTTTTTACAGCATCTCTGAATTCTTTTAAAAGGCCCTATCAAACATATGGCCCAATGTTCTTCATTTCAACTGCATAGGGCTTTTATTCATTTTTTAAAACTGAAGATGAAAAATATCTTGCTCAAACTCTGAAGGCTTATTATTAGGATACATAGTGTCTTCATGTCCAAATAATATGTTCGGTTGAAATAAAGAACAGTGGGTTGTCTGTTTGATATGGCCTTAAACAAAAATTCAGAGACGCAGTAAAAAGGGGTAAGTGTTGGGAATCCTAAACCTAACACTAACGACATTTTTTTTTGGATGACTTAAAAGAACACGACCTAGCCTACCGTTTTCATGTCAAACAATATGTTCAATTGATGGCATCATATAGACAAGGAAATACCGAGACAACAAAGTCACATAATACTATTTCGAAGCTTCTTACTTGCGTGACTGTGGGAATGTTCATCACTCCACTTCAAAGACTGATCAGGGCCTTTCAGGAGGTCATTTTCGCCATGGCTGTGGGGACTTCTCGGAATATAGGAAAATGGTGTATAGGATTGTTTTTCTGTATACTGTATGATGAAGGAAACGAAAATGCCAATACAAATGCCCGCGGCTAAACTACTAATATGTGGTTTTCCCAGTCCATTGAATGCAGGCATTGTGAGTATTCTCATGACTTGGTTCTGATTGTAAGCCTACTGTCTGAAAGCAAATATGTTATCGTTATTTCCCTTTGCAGAGACCTCGAGTGCCCCGTCCAAGGCACAGTTCATCACCTGTTTTCAGTCTGGAAATGCTTCTTTTAAAATGTACAAATCGATAATAAAAGGACCAAATAAAACAGTATTACATAACGGCGGTTCTGCGGGCAGCATCAATATTAACTAACTATAGAACCGCTATGATAAGAACATTAACCGAAACTACCTAACTTTATTAACTTAAAAAATATGAACAAACTTTCAAGATAACATTAAACGAAACTGCATAACCTTTATTAATTTAAAAAATATGGACAAACTTTAACGGTTTAACTACGAGTAGTAAGAAAAAAATTGCAGAACTTGTTAAATATTTTCTTGCTGTACATAGAACTATTTAAGCATGAGATGTGGTATTGGCAAGACACACATTATGATCTAAATTTAATCTAATGATTTGGCAGTGATAGCACGCCCATCAGACATGGCACATGTTGTTAAAACTGCATTATTTCCCTAGCAGGTCTATTATTTTTATCCTGTGGCTCGTGTTCCGTTCGGGCCCGCGTGATATACATATATATATATATATATATATATATATATATATATATATATATATATATATATATATATATATATATATATATATATATATATATATATATATATATATATATATATATATATATATATATATATATATATATATACACACACACATATATATATTCGTAGAACTTTCTGACGTGAATAAATTTAAACTTGTACACAGCAATTTCACATGCGTTAATTATTAGAGGAATCACTGTAGATCGCTTAACATCATCTAGTAAGAATGTAATCATGAACCAGCCAATGGGGAATACGGTCTTGCAATTAATTTTAATATGTATCTTCGCGTGGAAAATACAGGTCACAGAACATATGTTACACTCCCAGATGAAACATTCTTCTTCTTTCTTCTTTGATCCTTAGCCGCCGACTGTCAAAGCAGTCAGTGGCCATCACGCCTAGTGGCGTCTTGTAGGGCAACAACAAATTGATTCCACTTTGCTCGGTCGGCGGCCATCCTTCGTACAGTGCCCCAACTCTGGTTCATTCTTTGCATCTCAGCCTCCACAGTCCTCCGCCAGGTTGTTTTTGGTCGGCCTCTCTTTCGTTTTCCTTCAGGGGTCCAAAGCAAAGCTGTTCTTGTGATGGCATCGGGGTCTCTTCTGAGGACATGGCCAACCCAGCTCCAGCGTCTGCCAGCTATGATGGTGTGCATGTCCTCTTGCTTGCTCCGAGTAAGCAGATCTTGGTTGGTGATGGTATTCGGCCAAAAGATTCGGTGAATTTTTTCTTAGGCATGTTGTGTGAAAAGAGGACAATTTTGACATTTCCTTCTCTGTAACTCTCCAGCATTCCGCACCATAGAGAAGCACAGAAAGCACACAGCTCTGATATAATCTTAATTTTGTGCTTGTGCTGTATTGAGAGGACTTCCAGATGTTGTTTAGGCTAAAAAAGGCTGTTCTTGCCTTATTCATTCTGATGTTGATGTCTTTGCCTGCCCCGCCGTCTGGTGTTACTATGCATCCTAGGTATGCGAAGGTGTCTGTCTGTACTGTGAGGAGTTAATGTGATTGGATTTGCAACAGGCCCCAAGTTTCGTTTCCTAGCAGTTATTTACGTTTTTTAGGGAAAGATTACGGTGGGATTTTTATCTTATTCGTTTTTATTTCTCTTTGTATAATAATAGAGTTTGGACTTTTTGGGTAGAGTATTAATTACGGTTTCTAGAAGAGATGGTAGTTTGAACTGCTAGACTGGCACCAGTGCATTTTTTTCATTAAGAAATTCGTTCATGTAGGAATTTATATTGTAAACAAAATGGCAGAGCATTTTTGTTATTTCACAGTGAGCGCGCTGTAATTATTAGTAAGGGTGAAATCAGATGGGGGTAGAGGGGGAGTTTAAAGCGCGTGGAAACAGGTCAGCAACGGAATTTTTCCGCTTGGTCGTAAGTTCTAAAATTAGATAATGAGCGCGGGCGATTCCTGGCATGTTGGTTGGTTCAGAGATTGACCCGGTTAAGAACAAAGCCAGGGAGTGACGCACGCTTAGCGTGGTCGCCGGCCTCGGGGCTTGTAATAAAAACGCGTGGTTCCCTGGCAGAAGTCTCTCAGATTTTTAGAACTTCTACGCCTTGGAAAGAACTGCCTGTATTTCATATACAGAGCCGATTTGCTCTTTCGAGAGAAATTCGTTGCTGGTAAATATGCAGTTAATTAAGCTTTAATAGTTATAAGATGTTTGCAGTGTTTATAGGAGTTGTTAATTCATAGGAGCTGTGTATCTTTTCTAGAGGGGTGAATCTGATAACGGAAGGAGAGGGGAGATAGCGGGGCATGCATTGTAAGATAGGATTTCAGTTCCTTTAGAGATCTGACTATATACATTGGTATCGGAATCGGGTGTAAAAAATATTCCCGGCATGTGGGTGAAGATTTCCCAATATTTAATTTTTAAAATGTGGGCAGAGTATGTACGCTAGGTATTTGGGTGTGGGTAAATTACCAGCGGACTAATTTGGGTAACGCTGTTGTAATAGAACGAGTGACTTTAACTGTTAGAACATAGGAAATTGTGTATTTTTCTCTGTGTGGGTAAAACCTACATTTTGAAGTCAGCAGTTACGGGTCTAGTTGGGATTTTTAATTAGTCCATATCCAATAGACATATGTTTATAATGATGGAGACAGGAGATTATTGTCCCGGGGGAAGTCTATTGTAATGGGGTTTAGCGAGGTAACACCTCGATCATTGTTAAATAGTAGGGCCAGGAATTTCTCCGGCAACCGGTTCATTCAGTAGTGGCAATGTTATAACGGGTGGGGGTAGGCATATTTACTAATCGCTGAGGCGATACTAGAGCATGGGAGCTGTATTTAAGATTTGAAACTTAAGTGTTAGAGATTTGAGACTTAAGGGGTTGAAGAGTTGGGATTTAAGTTTTAAAGATTGAGAGTTAAGGGAGTTAAGTGTTAAGGATATGGGAAATTTGTTGTGCGATATATATTTGTTATTGTTTTGTCCACAGCAGATATTTTCCAGGCGTGGCAGCTAGGGCTCAGTAGTCCTTCAGCTGGCTAGAAGTTCGCTGGTCTTCTCAGGCGAAGAAGAGTCGGCAGAGCCAGAAAAGAAAGTGGAGTGGTGACAGGGTGGTCACTGGTGCAAAAGTTTTGTACCCAAGAGAGAGCAGGGAGCTGGAAGCACAGACTTCTTCAGCAAGAACAGATGTTCTTACCAAATTCGGAGCTATTTACGCTCATATTAAGCACACACTGATCCTAGGCGCAGGGCCTAAAAGGTGTCGTGAATTTCGGGCATAATAATCCCGACAGCCCTGAACCCAAGAGAGGGGTATCCGGGCTACTGCAAAGTAAAAATTCGTCTATTTGGAAGCAGCAATAGACCACGTCCCGAATTTAGTTTACCAAGCAAGTCAGCAGCTACAACAGGCGGAGAAGAGGGGAAAGGGTTACAATCCCTCTTAACTGCACCAGGTAGAGAGAGAGAAGGAGAATAGTGGAGGAGTTTTCTCAGTAGAAACTAGGAGTGTCAGACAGACACTGAACAGAAATAGAACTTAGCAATTCATCGTCAAGTTGTGTAGGAGATGATAGAAGAGTTCTTTTGTGGACACTGTGTTAGCATAGAAGGGTAGTTAGCCTACAGAGAAGCTGGGTGGCCACGTCATTGGTTTAGGAGAAACCGTCTGCAGACAGACGGACAGTAGAAGTTAGATTGTGGTTACATGATATTTAGTAGATTCAGAGTAAGGCGGATCTAAATGTTAGAGATCCCACTTCACAAGTTGATGTGTTTCTTACCTTTCTTATTTTCAGGTTTGAGGGTGAGGGCGATTTGTGGGGTAACTTACCAAATCACGTTAATTGATTATTGTGTTCTTTTCCCAGGTGTGTGAACACGCATTTTTTAAATTCTATTTTGTAGTATGTTACATGAATTTTTTGTGTGGTGTAAATAAAATCTATTGTAAAAATTTCGGCTGGATCAGTCACTTACGTCAACCTATATGTTGTCTGTATAGTGGTGTCTGTTGTGTTAAGTTAATTAAACCTTATCCCAGTCTTGGTAGTTAGAGGTAGTGAGGTTATCGCAAAACATTACGTCACTTAGTGGCAAGGGAGAGTCAATTTAGGTTCTCGACCCTTGACGCCAATAGCCTCATCTCCCACAGTCACTGTCATTTTTCTTCTGAAATCTATCTTCTTAGTCTTTCTTTCCACTAGAGTCTTGTCACTATATGTAGGCAGCCTCTAGTCTTAAATCCACTTCGTGACATGTACCAGTTACTGATTCCTTACTGATATGGGCTCAGGGTTGCTCACATTGAGCATCATGACCTCTGACTTCTTTAAGTTGATGTTCAAGCCCACCTGCTGGCTAAACTTATTAAGTCTATCCGTTTTTTTCCTGGATGTGTTGATGTGAATGTGCTAGTAGTGCAATGTCATCTGCATATTCCAGATCTTCCAATGTAGAAAATGTAGTCCATCTTATTCCTCTTGGATTGCCCTCTGTTGTCTGGCGCATCACCCAATCTATGACTGTTAAAAATAGAGTGGTTGATAAGGGGCATCCCTGTCGTACTCCTGTCTTCACCTCAAAGGTTAAGTTGCTCTGCCCAACACTACACGTAAAGTTGGCATAGAGGCTTTTTATGATTGACACTATGCAGCTTGGAATTCCATAAACCCTCAGTATTTTCCATAAACTGTCCCTATGTATGCTGTCAAAAGCCTTTTCAAAATCAACGAAATTAATGTACAGCTGTCTTTGCCATTCTGAGCACTGCTCTATGATGTTCCTGGGAGTGAATATATGATCTACACATCTTCTGTTCTTTCTAAATCCTGCTTGTTCTTTCCTCAGTTTGTGGTCTACTGCATTTGAAATTCTGTGTATAATTATCCTGCCTAGTATTTTGCTGGGAACTAAGAGAAGAGTGATTCCTCTCCAATTATTGCAGTCTGCAAGATCTCCCTTCTTGGGCAATGTGACAATTATTCCTTTGTTCCACTCTGATGGTGTTGTCCCCGTTTTCCAGACTTGTGCAAATAGTGGTTCTAATAGTTCTGCTGCTAGCTCAGGGTCTGTCTTAAATAGCTCTGCATTTAAGTTATCACGGCCAGGAGCTTTTCCGTTCTTTAACCCTTTGATTGCTGTGATGATTTCTTCTTTTCGTGGAATGTCTGTATTTACATCTAGATCGTTTTCAGCCTCAGGAACATTCAATTGTGTCTCTGGTAGTTCCATGTTCATAGTTTCTCTGAAGTGCTCTGCCCATCTTGTTTCCTGTCCCTCTGCTGTCGTGATGAGATTTCCATGCTTATCTCTTACTAATGTAATATTGTTTGCACCTCGTTTTCCGCTGATGAATTTAGTTATTTTGTATACTGTGCTTTGTTCATTTCTCAGTGCTGCCTCTTCTGCCTGTCTTGCAAGATCGTCTAGGAAATTCCTTTTGTTGGCTCGGGTTTGGCGTTTAACTTCCTTGTCCAGCTGACTGTACTGTTCGCTATATAGTTGCTTTAACCTGGGGGACTTCGCTTCTGTTTTTTTTTTTCTTTTCATTTCCTTTCTCAGTGTTATGGTGTTTAATGTTTCTGGTGTTATCCAGTCTTGCTTCTTCCTTTCCTGGAATCCCAAGCATGATTTGCTGCTTTCCTTATATATTGTTGAAATGGTGTTGAATTTCTGGTCTATATCATCAGTCAATGTCTTTTCCTGACTTTTGGCAAATTGATATCGTTTCTTTATGTCAGCCGCAAAAGCTTTTCTGGTAAGGGGGTCCTTCAATTTGCTGATGTCAAACCTTTTCTGTGTAGTTACAGTTGGTCCAGCCCTTCTTAGTTTCACTTTCAGTTTTGCTACTACTAAATGGTGATCACTTCCCACATCTGCACCTCTTCTTACCTTCACATCTTGTAATGCATGTCTCCATCTACCGTTAATCATGATGTGGTCTATCTGGTTTCTGTCCCGACCATTTGGTGATTCCCATGTTAATTTGTGAATTTCTTTATGTGGGAAAAGTGTTCCTCCAATGACCAGGTTGTTAATACTACAGAAACTTATTAATGTATCCCCATTTTCGTTTGCTGTTCCGCTGCCGCATTTCCCTATTACTCTTTCATTATATGTATTGTGTGTACCAGCTTTCGCATTGAGGTCTCCCATTACTATAATAAGATCATATCTAGGTGTGTCTTCCATTTCTTTCTGCAGTTGTTGATAGAATTCATCCTTGACCTCTTCATCGCTGTCATTCGTTGGTGCGTAGCATTGTATTATTGTAGTATTGGTGAATCTACCTCTCAATCTTAATCTTATCAGTCTGTTGTTGATGGGTTTCCATTCCAGTAATGTCCTTTCTATTCCTTTCTGTAGAATAATGGCTACACCTTTATTGTGCTGTCCATCCTCTCTTCCAGAGTAAAGTAGTGTTTCTCCTGTTGCTGTTTTAACTTTTCCTGCCCCTGTCCATCTGCTCTCGCTTATCCCTAGAATGTGTAACCTATAGTTTCTCATTTCTGCCGTGACCTGTTTTAGTTTACCCGTCTCATTCGTTGTCCTGACATTCCAAAATCCTATTCTTGTATCATGTTTTGCGGTCACGACGTCCGTTCTCATGTCAGTGGCTTCCTTTCGGCTTTCACCACTGATAGTCATACGAGCCTCAGACTCTGGATGTCCGTCCCGCAGCAAAGTTTGTTTATTCGTTGTTGTTTCCGTAACTTCAAGTTTTTTTTTTTTTACATAGACAGGGGTGTCAGCCCTATGCTAAAACCCCCAACCTGGAGGACCAGGGTGTCTGCTTTAGTCTGACCCGCGCAAACCTGTCCAGCTTGGCAGAACCTTCCAGGAGTAAAACTCCCGCTGGCATAGCTCTGGGGGTAATCAGGGTACGCAAGCCGCTATACCTCGACAAGGTATTGACACCGGTGATGGCAGCAGATGGAACATGCGAGCGAATTTTAACTTTTGCTAATATGACATAACAGTTTACTTTGCGGAAACAAATTCAGACTGGATTCTTAACAACTTTCCTATTTTGCTAAAAAAAAAAAAAAAAAAAAAGTTACGTCCTTAAAAACAACGTCTTAAAAACTCATCCATTTAGTTATATATATTTTTTCTTTAACAAAGGTTTGAAAACACTCTCCAGCTTGCACGCCTTAACCTGCGATCTATGGAAGAGAGAATACTGCTACATCCATTCATTTCTGTCAGCTCACTAAGGAGCATATGCCTACAACAACCTTAACCCAAGTCCTCCCGTCCCGTTCTATCACCTCAAGGTCTTTCCATATCTTCTTCGCCCCTTTCATTTCTGTCCCCATTTATCTTCTTAGTATGGTTTTCGGTCATCTTCTACCCAATGTTGTCGACTCGTGTCGGACAAGTCACCACAGCGACTTGGCTGGAAACTCGATTCGCGATGTATATATTAGCAACTCGACTCGATACTTGCCAAATTTGGCGGTCTGACTCGCCGTCCTCATTCATTATGCACTCTTAATTAAGGAGAAACCGAAAAAGGTTTTGTTTAAAAGCGATATCACCCAGATAATAATTTCATTGTGTAAACACAACATTTCCTTCAGCTTATCAGACACAATTGAACACACTTGTTAGACACACCTCGGGGAGACAGAGCGACTGTCTGAACATTCTCATTCCTCGACTACGGAAACATAACAATTCTGACTGCGGGTTAAAAAATAGTGTACATTTCGTCAGGCAGAGAAAATAATATCGGCCAACAAAAAAAAAACTAGCATAAGTCCTTAAAACAACTGACTCCGTAAATTCATTTACACGTGAGATGTAACGCTGATCAAGTTCATTATTCCATTGTAAGCTTGGAAAGGGGGGGGGGGGGGGGGGGGGTAAAAAAAGGGGGGGGGGGAGAGAAGAAGGCAGTATAGTTGAGAAGATAATATTTCTAAAATATAAAACTGAAGAATAACTTTTATCGAATATAAACAGTCAGTAAATAAGGTTGTAAAGATACTCAAACTAAATATAACTATTTTTATTTATTGTGATCAATTTTGTGTGTGTTAATTTGATGATGAGAAATATCCCGTTCAACCTCTGATAGGTTATAATTAGGATATACAGGGTGTCCATAAAGTCTCTTTACAATTTAACAAATTTATTACAAAGGCAATTGATGAGATATCTTAATCAGATTTGTTCTATGTACTCAGTGGTTATCGAAGTTTTTAATTACATACCTTTATCGTATTTCAGGTACCCTGTTGACGAAAGAGGTACTGTTAAATGAACCCCTACAAAAATGGCTACTCCTCAAGAGAAGGCACAATGTGTAATCATGGTTTATTGAAACAAAATCGGATAGGCAAACTCAGCGAAACTACAGAACTAAGTATGGAAGAGATCCACCGTCACGTCCGTCAATTCGTGCATGGCACAAGAAATTTATGGAGACAGGGACAGTGTTGGATAAAGGGAGGAGTGGACGACCAAGAACATCTGAGGAAAACATCGAGCGTGTAAGATGTTCTTGGTCGTCCACTCCTCCCTTTATCCAACACTGTCCCTGTCTCCATAAATTTCTTGTGCCATGCACGAATTGACGGACGTGACGGTGGATCTCTTCCATACTTAGTTCTGTAGTTTCGCTGAGTTTGCCTATCCGATTTTGTTTCAATAAACCATGATTACACATTGTGCCTTCTCTTGAGAAGTAGCCATTTTTGTAGGGGTTCATTTAACAGTACCTCTTTCGTCAACAGGGTACCTGAAATACGATAAAGGTATGTGATTAAAAACTTCGATAACCACTGAGTACATAGAACAAATCTGATTAAGATATCTCATCAATTGCCTTTGTAATAAATTTGTTAAATTGTAAAGAGACTTTATGGACACCCTGTATATTGTTTTCAATTTCAAATAATATGAATAACTACCGTAACGTGAAAGTGGCATCATATCTTTCAAAACATTGTAAATAGGGCAAATTAAAACTACAAATTTTGCGTGAGTGTAGATACACAAAAAACGAGAGGAAACAAAACAAAACCAAACAAAAAACTTATACTATACTATACTTAGTCGTTCCCCTTCTACCGTGAGGTGTAGAGGTTTGGAAGAGAGAGCGCCAGACTATCCTATCGGCTGTCTTCCTCCTGTCCTGGTTCCATTCTAGTCTTCGGTCCTTCAAAGATTGTCTAATGTTGTCCTCCCAGCGAACTCTGGGTCGTCCTGGGGGTCTGGATCCCTGGCTCTTTCTTTCCCATGCTTGTCGTGGTAGCCGATCTTCTCCCATTCTGCAGACATGGCCAAACCATCTTAGTTGGGACGGTTCTACTTGGATCTGCAGGGGATGGGATTTTAGGCCTTGACGTATCGTCTGGCTGCGGACCATGTCTCTTCTTGTTACTTCAACCACCTTCCTCAGATACCTCATTTCTGAGGTTTGGATCTGGCTTTTGTAGGTTGTAGTCATTGCCCATGACTCGCATCCATATGTCAAAACTGGGACATAGGTGGAGCGGTAAACAGCCATCTTCGTTTTCTTACCAACCTCTCTCTTGCTGAGGAATCCTCGATTTATGGCCTGAAAAAGACTCCCAGCTGCAGCTTTTCGAGTGGCCAACTCTTCTTTGATGCCTCACTTTCGGTCTATAATAGCTCTGAGATATTTAAAGTGGTCGACTTGCTCCAGGACCTGTTCTCCCAGCTTAATCTGGTGTCTTCTTTCTTCTCGTGATATCACCATGGATTTTAGAGCTGCCTATGATCATCCCTCTCTTCTCCAGCTCTTCCTTCCATACCTGCAGGTTGGATTGGAGATGTGCCTCTGATTTAGCAATCAGGGCAACATCATCAGCAAATGCCAGCTCTGAAATACAGACCTGTCTCATCTTCCAGTACTCCACTGAATACTTTCTTGTTCTCTCCTTACATGCCTTGATAACATCGTCCATGAGGAGTATGAAAAGATAAGGTGACAGGATATCACCTTGTCTTACACCAGTGATGGTCCTGAACTCTTCTGACTTATGGTTTGCTGTCCTCACGTAATTTCTGCAAGACTTGTAGAAGCTCTGTATAGCATGAATCAGAGGTACTGGAATGTTCTTCCTTGCCAAACAGTCCCAAAGTTTGCTCCAGGGGACCCTGCCAAACGCCTTTTCCAGATCTATGAAACAAAGATGGATCTCACTCTTATACTCAAGAGCCTTTTCACTCAGCTGTCTGAGTGTGAAGATTAGGTCTTGAGTACTTCGGTTTGCTCGGAATCCGCACTGGACCTCATCCAATTGTGGCTCAGCTAGGCGTCGGAGTCTCTGCTCTAGGATTCTAGAGTAGATTTTACCATGGACACTGAGAAGTAATATGCCAAACAAAAATAATATTCCTTGCAAGGGGTGTAAAGGACTGGTGATTCCAGTTAGATATTTAATTAACTTTCACTTGCCATAAGTCATATGTATTGTTAGAACATCATCAGACCTTCACCTTCCCAATTACTATATATTAACTTTTGTTCTTGTTAAATACTGTTTGACTTTATGATGCAGTTCCCTAGGTCAGTCTAAACACCTCTTCTATATCTATAGGAAAATTTGATGCCTGCAAATAATCTAATATTGGGGCTCTCATTGGTTCATACTTCTTACATTTTAACAAGAAATGTTCTACATTAATGTCTTGAAGACATCCTGCACAGTAAGGTTCTTATATTCAGCAATAGCCTTTTCCCAGCTGTAAAAGAAAAAAAAGGATCCCGTTACACGCCCATTGAGGCATATTGGGAATATGGAGTTAGGCCCATATTTTCTTGACCATCGGCACACTAGGGGTGATGTGGTCAACATCACGCCGGCCGCCTTAATCTTCCCAGAAGTTGCTCTGGTACCCAATTGGGGCTGGGTCGACCCAGGAGCCGTTTGCGGCCTAAAAAAGTCCCACATCATCTGAGGATCGAATCATAGACCACTGAGCTAGGAAGCCAGTGCACTAACCACTATGCTACCGAGGCTCCCTTTCCCAGCTGTCGTACACTCTCAGACGTCCACTTGAATGTTCTCAAAGAAAGCAGTAGACAGTTTGAGGCTATTTGAATCCTCGTAAAGCTTTTCCACGAAAGGAGCTGGCGTCGGCCATATGCGCTTTCTCTGTACCGCATTTAAGGGACAGCTTTGAAGCAGATGTTCAGCAGTCATTTTATCAGTGCCACAGTTACACTGATCGATAGTTAATAACTTTAGCTTGTTGAAAAGATGGTATCTCAATCTGTTGTGGCCAGTGTGGAGTCTGAAGATTACCACTTGTTCTCTTCTGTTGAGCTGGTAGTAAGCATCATTCTATGTGTGACCTGGATGTTCTACATTCCATTTGTTTCTGTATCTGATTCTGATAATACTCTTCGCCTCCTCGAAAGTTATGCTTGCATCGGGCTGAGGTAGATGTGAACCTTCTTTTGCCATTCTGTCAGCCTCTTCATTGTCGGTGATGTTACAATGAGCTGTAGTCTGAGAAGTTTCTTATCACTGGGAATTTTAAATTCCCTAGATAATCTGATATTTTCTTGTCGCAGCCTTGAACATCTTATATGCATGTCTCTTTCAGATTTGTATCCCACTCTGCTTTCCGTTCATCTGTTATTATTTCTTTCATTAAGCTTTTAATCTCTGGTTTACTCATCCCTACATTTATTAGATTTTTTTTTCCAGGTCTACCTTTCTTGGCTTCTTTGTCTGCCTTTTCATTTCTATCTTTGTGATGGATGTGATTGTTTGATAAGGTGCTATTGTGGTTGTAAACAATTTTAGATTTTGTGACGTATAATGGAAATATAGCATACAGTATCTGACAGCCCTGAAATCCAGTTAAGCGTCTATGATTCGCTAGCAAAGCCAGGCAACTTACAACCTGCGTTTACTCATTTTTAATCCACGCCTTTTTTCCACGAAGACGTAAACAAACGGAAATATTACCAACTTCAGCGACCTGCCAGTCATAACAGGGAGTAAACCCGGTCTGATTACCTGAGTTTCTCACGCGAGCTGATCTGTCAATCATCAGATATCAGACAGATGCACGTGGAAAAACACCGGACCTCTTTGAAGCGAGACGATCGGGCAAAATATTTCCCGAGGGACCCTGTGATGTTCGTACAAACAGGGGGAGACAACTCTTTGATCTTCAGAAGCGGGAAAATCTACTAGAACCCGTTACGCGGTTTAAGTCTTTGGTGTCGGTTAGAAGCTCCGACAGGGCCACCGTGAAAACCTTTTATCGGGGAAAACGTAGTTTCCTGATTTCTGCTATGCACTAAGAGTGTGAAAATTAACATCCTCTAGAGAGCAGATAACAATAATGTATATAAACTGCGTCTTCTCAAATCAGTTATCAGTTGTCGCTCAGAATTTTGGATAGTCTAAACACGTCGTCTAGAACCATTGTGGAAGGTGTGTTAATAGCCTTCGTGGGGATTTAATTCTGATTTTCTGGTAATAGAAAATTTGTGCTTAAGTGTTAAAATGTGTTAAGTTTTACCATTATAATTCACTGTTATTTCCTAGCGTTAAAACTAGTGAAATAAATAACGCGTAGATTCTTTTACCAGTTGTGCAGTTTAAATGTAAATTCCATCACCCGCTTTCTTACACAAGAAGATACGGTTTAGCTGACTGAATTAATATGATAGTCATTTACTGATAATGGACCATAGAATTCACGTTATATTTCATTTTGTGTAATTTTAATAAGTGACTGTTAGTTATACCAGACGCCGACAATCTAATAGCCATTAATGACAGGCGATATTTGTTAAGTGCGCGTAGGGATAATTAAATAATAATTGACATTGTGCGCTGATCGTTGACCGGGACATGAGGGGAAAGGCTGCATGCCTCAACCAAACATGCACCCGCTAAGCGACGCGCGATAGGATAGGCTAAAGACACCGTGTGCCTCTTAACGTTAATCAGGACTGACGGAGAGGATGAGAGATCGTCTCGTCCCCTTCCGTGTATATATATATATCCAATACCCTTTAGCTCCCCAAGGAGCATAGGCCTTCAACAAACACATGCCAAGTCTTCCTGTCCTAGTCCTTCTATTCTACGCAAGCACCCGTTTATAAACGTCTGTAGCTTTTTGGTTGTTGTTTTTGTTGTTCTCCATTTCTCAGAGCCATAATAGGACTGACCACATTTGAGTTGAAGATTCTTATTTTCGTCTTGGACTTGATTTCTCTTGTTCTCCATATGTTTCCCAATGCAACGAAAGCTCCTCTTGCTTTTTCTATTCTTATTTTGATATCATTGTCTGTCCCTCCAACTTTGTCTATATTACTTCCAAGACATGTGTACGATTCTACATCTTTTAGTGGTGTTTCTTCAAATTCAACCTTGTTATCATTTCTTGCACTTATTCTCATAATCTTTGTCTCTTCCCTGTGTATTTTCAGGCCCACTTGATGTGACTTCTCATTGAGAATTTTCATTTTCTCTTGCATCTGATTATGGTTATGGGACAGAAGAGCCAAGTCATCTGCAAAATCCAGATTGTAGTGGATTTGATGGTATTGTATGGTTGAGATGTTACCTAGTGTAATGAATGAGGTCAGCTGTGAAGGCTCCTGAGATAAATGTTGATGCGAATTACAGAAGGCCCTTCTTACTACCACTTACGACCTCAAACATATCTTTTTTACTAATGAATGTAGCTACGTTAAACGTCTAGGGTACTGAATTGAAATGTGTTGTAGTAGATTACCCACACACACACAGATATTTAATAAGTCTAATAATAATAAACTTTATAACACACTGAACTAACTCAGGCTGTTTTAGTTTTAAATATTAAATCTTTTGGTAAATTTATTTGTTCTGAACCAAACGTTTGTTGGTCAGAACATATGAAATATTATGGAGTTATAAATGGAATGCATAATTATATGACATAATAAAATGGAATGTGATTACAAAGGTATGTTATAAGTCTGGTTAATATTAATTATATTAGATTGTCCCAGGAGAATAATTACTGAATGTACTGTTGGGGTGGCATCATCACGCCCAGTCTATGACTACCAAACATTGTCCATTGACTTATGGGATGAATACATGGTTTATTTTCCCACAATGGTATGTCTTTATTTGATGGTGAATTAGTTGATAAATTAGTTGATAAATTCGTTGGTAAATCAGTTGGTGAACTTCCAGCAGGCCAGATCTCACTTATCTCGACTGCGTCGATCTTGTACAAGAGTCTGGTGGCCCCTCCTCTCCGTGCTGGGGGATAATATACGGCTGCTCTGACACAATGTTAGACTGCACTGGTCCACGCTTGTGTATATTACAACAGCATTCGGCACCTCTTCGGTGCCAAACAGAAACTCACAATTCTGAAATAAAAGTTTTGTGGCATGTGTCAGAACTCTACCAACTGAGCCACTTCTGCACACAACACTACACAACAACACCACACAGACTGGGTCAGATCTCTCTGACCACACAGTACATCTTACCTAGTTGTGTTCATATAGTACTAGTTCCCCAAGACTACCTTGCATCTGAGATATGTTCAATAGTTTCCTTCTAGTCAATAGGATAGGTGATATGTTCCACTGATCTCACAATAGATCCGCCTTCCCTAGTTTTAGTAGGCGTCCATATATTTTGTTTGTCTCTAGACCCTGAACTTGGGCTGGGGATCTAGAGCGAGCACTTACTTGTCGTAATCATTTTATATGATATGGCAGTATCAATCACTCGAAATATTAAAATGTACAAAAGAATTGCTTTCATTCTTACCAGAATTCAGAATTGAGAACACAGTTAAATGCTAGCAAAACTCAGCTGAGCTGCTGTGTATCTGATGGCGTCCCACTAAAAATTATGTATTATCTTCTGGAAACAACACCACAGGTACTACACCACTGTGTCTCTGGACAGTTTTGTAACGAATGGCAAAAATGCGCATCTCTGTCCTGCCAATATGATTTTATTCATCCAATCACCGACCCCCCCCCCCCCCCCTAACTTTCAAATCTACAACCAAAAGTCAAATTTCAGTCAGCTCTCAGTCAAGTATGTATTACTGTCTGTTGGTCCGTCTGTCTCTACTTGTTTTTCATACAAAAAAACACGCTTGGTTCTTGGACCCCTCCATGCAGTACCCTACACACTTCTGCCTTCGAAGTTATTTTTAGCCACAATTCTCCACCATTTCCCCTCTCTTTAATTACAGCTCGATTTTAGCACTTGAGTCTCAAGGCCGCAAATTTTGAAACTTAGTGACATTTTTTAACAGTGCAGTCGCTCGTCTGATATGAACAACACAGTCTTTTGTCAATATCTTCCTTATTATCTATCCGTCTGTATAATTTAAAGTATATTATTTCTCTGCTCAAGACGGGCTATCAAACTAGCTAGGTTTTATATTCCTAACATTATTATTAAGAAAAAGTTACTTTTTCAAGGTTAGTTGTTTTTTTGAAATATGTTCGAGAACCTTCTCCACGGCGTTTTGCCGCTGAATTCAAATAACAATCAAGTATCGTAAAAGTCCAAGAAATGACTGTTTCTGACACGAGCTAAAGTCGTTTTTTTTGTCCATTTCCTTACCCTCTGTCAACTAGTGACGTGAATTTTTTTCTTTTTTCTTACCAATTGCGTCTTTTAGCCTTGCGATCTTCAAACACGTGTTCAGTCATATTTTTCCTTTTGGTGTCCTCCGTTCTCTCCCGTCTACAAAGGGTAAACGTTTCGTCTGCACGTCTAACTTGTTAGTTTTAAATGGCGGTGGGAAAGGCTGGCATGGGCGAGCATGTCTCCTAGTATCTTACGCATTATTTTTAACCCTACATTTTATCGTTAAATTTGGAGATATTTTAACGTTGTATCATGGTAAATTCATCACACATCTCCCCACCTGAGAACATGCACTACAGCAAGTTCCAAAACCAGTGATACACATAGATAAAATTACTCCTCACGCCTGCCACTACTCTAATCTTGATCACAGGGGTGCCGACTGAGGAAATCTGCACCGACATTTAATGACCCTGGGATGTATTCGATAATAAACTGATAAGGTTGCAGTAATAAAGACCACCGCAACAATCTTGCGTTTTCATGCTTAGCCTGAGATAAGAATACCAGGGGCTGTTGATCCGTCTGGACCACAAAAGTCCTACCATACAGATAGATTTGAAACTTTTTTATCGCCCAGATTAACGCTAAACATTCTTTTTCGCTTGTGGAATATCCTTGCTCCGCTTTATTCAATTTGCGGCTTGCATAAGCGACTGGGTTCAGTTCCCCATCGGGTGAAGATGACCTTTGCAACAAAACCGCCCCGAGGCCTACATTACTTGCATCTGTTCTCACCACGAAGTCCTGTGTCAGATCAGGCAATTTGAGAATAGGCTTGCTAGTGAGTTTATCCTTTAACTCTTGAAAAGCTAATTCACATTGCGCAGTCCAAACAATTTTATCTGGAAGTCCCTTGCGAGTCAGATCAGTCAGAGGAGCACAAATAGAGTTAAAATTTTTGATATATTTTTGGTAAAATCCACATAAAGACACGAATGATCGCACGTCCTTTTTTGTTTGTGGTCTAGGTGCTCTCTGCAGTTTTTCCAAGTTCTTGGGGTCAGGGGTCATGTTACCCTGATATACAGTATGTCCCAAGAATTCCAACTCTTTGCATCCAATACAACATTTTGTTGGCCTAGCAGTTAAGTTCGCCTCCCGAAGCCTATCAAATAACATTTTTAGAGAGTTAATGTGTTCTTCAAATGTCTCTGTGGCGACGAGAATATCATCCATGAAATTCGTGATACATGGGTTATTCAGGGGATCCAACAATTTGTGCATCATCCTTGAAAATACACTCGGAGCATTTTTCAATCCGAATGGTAGCATACTGAATTCATAATGTCCTTCCGAGGTGCTAAACGCTAAATAAGGTCTCACTTCAAGCTTCACTGGAATCTGGTAATAGCCTTTACTAAGATCCACCTTTGAAAAGTATTTTGCCTTGTTTAATCTGGCAAATAACTGTTTTGTGTCTGGTAATGGATCCACTTGTCCTTCTGTGACAGCATTCAGTTTCCTGTAATCTATGCACGGTCTGTGTTCCCCAGACGGTTTTCTCAACAAAACGACACTAGAACTAAAAGATGATTCACTGTGCGAAATAATCCCCTCCTTCAACAAATACTCTATTTCTTCTTTCAATGCCTTCTCCTTCGCGAACGGAATAGAATAGGCTCTCATACAGATTGGGTTTGAGTCTACCAGTTTCATGTCATACTGTAGCAAATTTGTATGTCCTGGTTTATCTGTTAATACATCTGTATGTTCCTCTAGAACCTGTTGAACTCTCTCCCTCTGATTTTTAGTCAGGTGCTTACTGACTTTTACTTGTGCCGCTGTTTCACAAGGATGTAATGGGTATTCATGTGAGGTGAGTGGTTCTTTTTGCATTTGAGTTGCGATAGCCAAGGTCAGTAAGGGGGTGCTTTCCTGGAGTGGTCTGTCCAGATACTTCTTTAACAGGTTTACATGATAAACTTTCTCCTTCCCCTTTTTGTCAATTTTATAGTTTGTTCTAGACACCTTCTCTAGAACCGTATATGGACCTTGCCATCCAATTTGTAATTTATTCTGGCTGCCGGGTAGTAGAAGAAGCACCTTCTCTCCCACAGCTAATTCTCTGTCCTTTGCCTTCCTATTAAAGTATGCTGCATGTTTCTTCCTGGCTTGCCTCAAATTATCATTTGCCAGTTTCCATCCAGCTTTCAGACGAGTGGTCAGTTCGTTCACATATTGATAAGATGAGGTAACAGTCTCTTCTGCCTTCTCATCTGTCCAGGTCCTTAATAAGGCTTCCAATGGACCTTTTATTGGCCTCCCAAATAGCAGAGTTGCGGGAGCCATCCCGGTTGAACTATGTGGTACCTCCCGGTACGCAAACAATGCGGCGGGCAGGAATTGATCCCACAGATCCGGTTTTTCGTGTGCCAGCTTTCTCAGGATAGAAATGAGAGTCCCGTTGAACCTCTCTACCTGGCCGTTCCCTTGTGGATGGTACGGACTACAATGAAAGTGTCTGGCTTGAAATAGCTTAAAAACTTCTTCCGTTAGTTTCCCCTTGAACTGAGAACCATTATCCGTCAAGATTTGATGCGGGAATCCTAATCGGGTAAATCTTGTAAGTAGTGCCTCTGCTACATGTTTTGAATCAATTGATGGCAGGGCTACCGCCTCTCCCCACATAGAACAAGTGTCCACCAGAGTAAGGATGTAACTGTTCCTCCTCTTGGTCCGAGTGAGAGGTCCTACAATATCCACTGCAACCCTCTCAAAAGGTGTTCCCACTATGGGCATTTCCCTAGAGTTGCAGGAGCAGTCCAGTGCTTTGGAGCTACCTTTGACATTCTGGACAGGATTTGACATATCTTTTTATATCCTCCGTTATCCCTGGCCAGAAGTAATGACAAGCTATACGCTGTCCTGTGGCGCTGATCCCCCATGTGACCACTGAAGGGAATCGCATGCCCGAGTTCCATCACTTTATCCCTATATGAAGTGGGAAGAACCAGCTGGTTGTGACCATTTGTTCCAGTTCCGGCCTTCCTATATAATAATTTGTTCTTCATAAAGTATTCTCCTTTGCTTGGAGGTGTGTGGCATTTGGGCAATTTTTTAAAACATGGCTTGAGTGTCCTATCCTCAGCCTGCACCTTCCTCATCTCCTCTGGATGAGCATTTATAGGTTCACCTTCTTCTTCCTTTTTCTGTGACCTGGTCTGCACTGTCGCCATGATCACAGGTCTCTCGGGATTCCCCAAGAAGACGTACCTACACCCCAATATCAGAGGGTAGATTGGTTCATCTATCACTGCTGCTCTGATTTCTCCTTCCACATAGCGAGTTTTCACCGTTATCCTTGCGATGGGAAGTGTCATGAGTGGTATGTCCTTAGTCGCCCCTTGTATTTCCACTGTTTCTGTGGTATACTGACTTGGGTCCACTAGGCTAGACTTCACAACTGAATCATAATCCAAACCTGTATCATAAAGGCACCTTATGGTGACCCCATTACAAATAGCATCCTCACAAACTGGGGGGTGATAAGGTTCCTGCTGTCCATTAGGATTAACCTTTAATCTTTGAGTCCCCGACTTCATTGCAGCAATGTTTGAAGGTTTCCTTCTACAAAATTCGGTGTTATGGTTGTCTTTCTTACACCATTTGCACCATCTTTTTCCTTGGTTTAACGGTTTTCTTTCATTATATTTTTGGTCATTGAACTGTGAGTTTCTGTCACGATAGTCATTTCTTGGCCTATCAAAGTTTGTCCTGCCTTTATTACCCTGTTCTCGGTTATCAAATTTATTAAATTGCTGTGGAGCTTTAAAATTTTCTATGTGCTTCTTTTTAGTGCCACTTACCTCTGCCTGGGCTGCCTGATACCTCTCAGCGACATTTAAAACCTCCCCCCAACCTCTCTGCACCTTGTTCCATGAGAAATTTTCTCAAGTCTGGAGCCATGGACTCTCTTAATTGCTCTATCATGATCATTTCTTTAAGATCTTGGGTCTTCCCCAGAGCAGTCCATTTCTCCAAATAGGTTTCCAGTCTGGCAGAGAATTGGTGGTATGTCTCCCCAGACAACAGTTTGGCATTTCTAAATTTCTTACGGTAAAATTCACCATTTTTTTCGTATCTTAATAACAAAGCCTGCTTTAGCATGTCATAATTGTCTTGGTCTTCTCTGTTCATTTTTGCGAAGACTTCATAAGAAGTACCTCTCAGTCCCTGTGATAACTTTAAACTCCACCTCTCTCTCTCTAACCCATATGTAGTAGCTAATAACTCAAAACGTCCTAGGTACCCCTCTACGTCATCGTCTTTCTCAACAAAATGGTCTAAATGAAACCCCATAGCTGAGTTTGAGGCTCCCAGACTGGGCGTAGCATCTGAGGCAAAAGGGCTGGCACCATTTTCAGGAGCATGGCCTTGTAATTCCAGCTCCCTTAGTCGTAATTCATGCTCCCTTTGTAACCTTCTATCTTCTGCTTCCCTTTCGGCAGTCAATCTTTTTTCTTCTGACTCCCTTCTCTTATCTTCTGCCTCAATCTGCAGCCTCTTAAGTTCTCTATCAGCCTCAATTTGTAACTTCTTCTCTTCAGCTAACCTCCTATCTTCCCTTTCAATATACTTGTCACATTCAGCAGTTACATACTGAATTAAAACCTGACCATCCATTCCCATTTCCTTCGCCGTTAGCACAGCAGCTGATCTGAACTTTGCCAGCTCAGCCATCACACAAAATAACAATGACCCAGGTAAATCTAATTACTTAATGACAGGTAATTCTAATTATCAAATGACAGGTAATTCTAATTATCAAATGACAGGTAATTCTAATTATCAAATGACAGGTAATTCTAATTAATTAATTAATTAACTAACTGGCTGTGAAGATTCACCAACTTTGATTTTCCATTTTTATTTTAAGGGACACTTTTAAATTTTTACAATTTGTCCCCACTAGTTTAGTTCTCCCACCAGGAGATTCTAATATTTATGATTATATAATTATCCCTGGACAAGACCCCAATATTATAGTGGATTTGATGGTATTGTATGGTTGAGATGTTACCTAGTGTAATGAATGAGGTTCTGAGGTCAGCTGTGAACGGCTCTCCTGAGATAAATGTTGATGCGAATTACAGAAGGCCCTTCTTACTACCACTTACGACCTCAAACATATCTTTTTTACTAATGAATGTAGCTACGTTAAACGTCTAGGGTACTGAATTGTAATGTGTTGTAGTAGATTACCCACACACACACACAGATGTTTAATAAGTCTAATAATAATAAACTTTATAACACACTGAACTAACTCAGGCTGTTTTAGTTTTAAATATTAAATCTTTTTGAGTAAATTTATTTGTTCTGAACCAAACGTTTGTGGTGTTGGGTCAGAAGATATGAATATATTTATAGGAGTTATAAATGGAATGCATAATTTATATGACATAAATAAAAATGGAATGTGATACAAAGGTATGTTATAAGCTTCTGGTTAATATTAATTAATATTAGATTGTCCCAGGAGAATTAATTACTGAATGTACTGTTGGGGTGGCAATCATCCACGCCCAGTCTATGACTACCAAACATTGTCCATTGACTTATGGGATGAATACATGGTTTTATTTTCCCACAATGGTATGTCTTTATTTGATGGTGACGAATTAGTTGATATAAATTGGTGTTGATATAAATTCGTTGGTAAATCAGTTGGTGAACTTCCAGCAGGCCAGATCTCACTTATCTCGACTGCGTCCGATCTTGTACAAGGAGTCTGGTTGCCCCTCCTCTCCGTGCGGTGGGATAATATACGTCTTCTCTGACACAAGTTTAGACTGCACTTTTCCACGCTTGGTTATATTACAACAGCATTCGGCACCTCTTCGGCGCCAAACAGAAACTCACAATTCTGAAATAAAAGTTTTGTCGCATGTGTCAGAACTCTACCACCTGAGCCACTTCTGCACACAACACTAAACAACACCTCCACACAGCCTGGGTCAGATCTCTCTGACCACACAGTAACATCTTACCTAGTTGTTTGTTCATATAGTACTAGTTCCCCAAGACTACCTTGCATCTCTGAGATATGTTCAATATTTTCCTTCTAGTCAATAGAATTGATAGGTGATTATGTTCCACTGATCTCACAATAGATCCGCCTCCTTTTCCCTATATTTTTAGTAGGCGTCCATATATTTTGTTTGTCTCTAGACCCCTGAATCTTCTTGGCTGGGGATCTAGAGCGAGCACTTACTTGTCGTAAATCATTTTATATGATATGGCAGTATCAATCACTCGAAATTATTAAAATGTACAAAAGAATTGCTTCCATTCTTACCAGAATTCAGAATTGAGAACACAGTTAAATGCTAGCAAAACTCAGCTGAGCTGCTGTGTATCTGATGGCGTCCCACTAAAAATTATGTATTATCTTCTGGAAACAACACCACAGGTACTCACACCACTGTGTCTCTGGACAGTTTTTAACGAATGGCGAAAAAAAATGCGCATCTCTTGTCCTGCCAATATGATTTTATTCATCCAATCACCGATCCTCCCCCCCCCCCCCCTAACTTTCAAATCTACAACCAAAAGTCTAAATTTCAGTCAGCTCTCAGTCAAGTATGTATTACTGTCTGTTGGTCCGTCTGTCTCTACTTGTTTTTCATACAAAAAACACACGCTTGTTCTTGGACCCCTCCATGCAGTACCCTACACACACTTTCTGCCTTCGAAGTTATTTTTTAGCCACAATTCTCCACCATTTCCCTCTCTTTAATTACAGCTCGATTTTAGCACTTGAATCTCAAGGCCGCAAATTTTGAAAACTTAGTGACATTTTTCTAACAGTGCAGTCGCTCGTCTGATATGAACAACACAGTCTTTTGTCAATATCTTCCTTATTATCTATCCGTCTGTATAATTTAAAGTATATTATTTCTCTGCTCAAGACGGGCTATCAAACTAGCTAGGTTTTATATTCCTAACATTATGATTAAGAAAAAGTTCTCTTTTTCAAGTTAGTTGTTGTTTTTTTTTGAAATATGTTCGAGAACATTCTTCTCCACGGCGTTTTGCCGCTGAATTCAAATAACAATCAAGTATCGTAAAAAGTCCCCAAGAAATGACTGTTTCTGACACGAGCTAAAGATCGTTTTTTGTCCATTTCCTTACCCTCTGTCAACTAGTGACGTGAATTTTTTTCTTTTTTCTTACCAATTGCGTCTTTTTAGCCTTTGCGATCTTCAAACACGTGTTTCAGTCATATTTTTCCTTTTGGTGTCCTCCGTTCTCACTCCCGTCTACAAAGTGGTAATAAACGTTTCGTCTGCACGTCTAACTAGATTAGTTTTAAATGGCGGTGGGAAAGGCTGGCATGGGCGAGCATGTCTCCTAGTATCTTACGCATTATTTTTAACCCTACATTTTATCGTTAAATTTGGAGATATTTTAACGTTGTATCATGGTAAATTCATCACACAGATCATCAAGCTGTTTAGTCAGATTCCACTGGATTCCATTTCTGTTGTGTGATGTCGATGTTTTCATAACCAAATCTATTGCTAGTGGCGTTAAACAAGGCTGTGTTCTGGCTCCGACCCTCTTCGGAATCTTCTTTGCCTTACTCTTGAAACATGCATTCAGAGATGCAACTGAAGGAATATGCCTTCACACTAGGTCAGATGGCCGTCTGTTTAATCTTTCAAGGCTGAAGGCAAAAACAAAAATCAGAAGGGTCACTATAAGAGACTTGTTGTTCGCTGATGATGCTGCAGTCGTCACTCAAAGCCAACAGGAGCTTCAGAGCTTGATGAATCGCTTCACTAAAGCATGCAAGGACTTGGGCCTCACAATAAGTCTAAAGAAAACGAATGTGCTGAGTCAGGATGTGGGTGCTGCACCAGTTATCACTATTGATAACTATGAATTGGCAGTGGTGCACCACTTCACATACCTAGGGTCTACCATCAATGACAAACTCTCACTGGATACAGAAATCGACAGCCGCATTGGCAAAGCTGCAGCTACCTTTGCCCGCCTCACATCGCGTGTTTGGGGAAACTCGAAACTCACAATGAAGACCAAAGCTGCGGTATATAATGCCTGCGTCACCAGCACACTCCTATATGGCAGCGAGACCTGGACGACCTATGCTAAGCAAGAAAGAAGGCTCAATACCTTCCATTTGCGGTGTCTACGCCGCATCCTCGGCATCTCGTGGAAAGATAAAGTGACAATGTCGAGGTGTTGTCACGTGCTGGCCTTCAAAGTATGTATACGCATTTCTTAGACAGCGCAGACTTCGCTGGCTTGGCCATGTTCGCCGCATGGAAGATGGTCGCATCCCAAAAGATATCTTCTACGGACAATTAGCAGATGGCAAGAGAACAGTTGGGAGACCACAGCTGAGGTTCAAAGATGTGTGCAAGAGAGATATGAGGGCACTGGACATGGATCCAGCAACATGGGAGGATGAAGCTGCCGATCGCACTAAGTGGCGATGCTATTTACGGCGCCACCTCAGATTGGGCGAAGAGAGGCTCACACAAGAAGCAGAGGTGAGGAGAAAACGTCGAAAGGAGCACCAGGAAAATAAGCAGCTGAGGGCTGTCACCTCAGGGGCGCATTCCCATAGTCAGTTATGACTGAAGGGACTATTATTATTACTATTGCTAGTAAGAAAAGAAATGGAGACAAGAGGCATCCCTGTCTCACTCCCGTTCTAATCCTAAACGGTTCTGTATGTTGTCCTTCATGAAGAACTCTGCATGTCATGTCTTCATAGGTCTTCTTGATTAAGTTAATGATCTTCATGGGAACTCCATAATGCCTCATTAATTTCCAAAGCGATTCTCTGTCTATACTGTCAAAATCCTTTTCATAGTCCACGAATCCGATGTATAGCGGTGAATTCCATTCCAGACTTTGTTCAACTATTATTCTCAATGTGGCTACCTGGTCTGTACAGGATCTATTTTGTCGAAAACCTGCTTGCTCATGTCTCAGTTGCTTGTCTATGGACTCTTTTAATCTCTCCAGGATGATTCTGTTTAATACTCTTGTAAATTTCCCTTCTTAGGCAACTTGACCAGATAACCTTCCTTCTATTCTGCTGGTATTTCCTCTCTCTCTCAGACTTTGCCAAGTAGTTTGTATAATATCTCTGTAGAGGTATCAATATCTGTTTTGATGGCCTCTGCTGGAATGCAATCTGGACCAGCTGCTTTTCCATCTTTCAGAAGCTTTATGGCTTTCTTTATTTCTCCTCTACTTGGTCGTTCACAGCTGATTTGTAGCTCCTCTTCTGCTGGCTGGATGTCTGGGGGATTAGTTGGAGATGGTCTATTGAGAAGTTCCTCAAAATTTTCTGTCCATCTCTTCATTTGTTCTTGTATATTACTAAGCAATTTTCCATTCTTATCTTTTATGAGGCCATTTGCTTGCTTATATTTCCCTGTTAGCTTCTTTGTGTTGTTGTTCAGGTCCCTCATATTTCCTTTGGCTGCAGCTTCCTCTGCTTCCCTTGCCAAATCATCAATATATTTCATCTTGTCTCTTTTGATGTTTCTTCTTACTTCTTTGTTTGCTTCTATGTACACTTCATGAGCCTTGGCTTTGGAGCTTCTGGTTTTGCTTCTGTTTAAATGTTCTTTCTTGTTTTTCCTGGCTTCTATCTATCTTACTGTGATGCTGTACTGTAAATTCTGTCTTTTCAACAGCCCCCTGTCTTCTTCTCTTTCTAAATTATTATGTGTTTTGGTCTTTTTCTGTAGGTATTTTATTGCGTTTTATTACGGTAGGTTTAGTTTTATACTTGCACCAGTTTTCTTTTCTTTAAAGTTAATTTGCGATCACGAGGGTTTTCTTTGTTAAATTAATCGCGATCTCGTAGTCCCAGTTTCTTTGTTAAAGAATTATCGCGGTCAAGTCTTTGTTTAACAGCGAGTGGGATATTCACGGGGTGGAAAGTTTCCGTTTGTTTGGCTCACGCAATATGACGTAAGTGGAAACGCGCGCGGTCGGATAAACAGGTCACGACGTGCTTTCAAATCTATTGGTGTAGACCCCGTTATAAATTTTGTAAGCGATTACATTGGGTTAGTAAGACGCTATAGCTATGACGTAGGCCGAAAGTCCGCGCGGGATTTTTGTATATAAACCCGAACGGTCTTTTAACGGACCCCCTTTGTCTGATGAGATTTACTACCGTGAATCTAGCATTTATCGTTCTGCTGCACGCGGAAGAAAACGCGATAAACTGGTATGTTCATATTTTATTAGAGCCGTAATATTAGTGGGTTCTTAAATAGAGTCGTAGTGTGATTTAAGTAAAGTTTTCTTCGGGAAGTTAACTAATAGTTATAAACGTAGTGCCATCCATTACTATCTTTGTAGAATGATGTAAAGGTAAAGCGTGTGCCTAATTCTTTCTAGGATATTGGCAGTATAAAGGAGTGTGTGAAGTTTTTGAGATATTCACTGTGTGAGGGTTAGCTATTAAATACATGGGCGCTCTGTAGTATGTAGAGTGTTGGGTAAACCACCATTTATTTATGTATATTTACAATTGTAATTTTATTGGGCATCTAATGGTGCGTATGTTATTTTATTGTGCCTTAAATGTTTTGGGAATGCAGTAAAGAGGAGTAATTTAATTTTTGGGTTAAGCAGGGAAACCTCATGTGAAATGTTAAAAAGGAGACCAAGGAATTTCGGACAGGAAATTTCCCTCAGTTGCATGTTTTGACACGAGGTAGCTGCCCGTAGCACAAGGTTACGGTCAGACAGCGTCGGGAGTTTGTTTACGTACCAGTAAAACTTGCGTTGAAGCGGGGAAGGGAAGGAGTGTGAGATTGAGAGACACGTGGTTAGGAATTTTAGGTATCGTTGTGCATAGCGAAGGGGAGAAGGGGAGAGTAGGGATTAAGGGAGTTATAAGTTAGAGATTGAGTTATGGTTGAAGTTGTTGTTGTACATTAGATGCATTTCTTTTGTATACAGCGGTTCACGGGACAGTGGAAGAGTGGAGATGGTCATATACAAATTTCCAACGGCAAGTCATATCATTTCAGGAGCCGAGAGCTCGATATCGATAGAGGCGAAAGAAGTACGATAGCAGTTTTTTTTATCGCAGGCGCGCGAAGCCCCCTTCGGCTTCGGCGGGAACGTGTTCATCGTTAAATAAATCAAGAGCGAGTAGCTCGTTATATCACTCCAACAACAGCACGTGTCCGGGAGATTGGTAGAGTGTTTTAGTTAGTGGCGCAAATCGCCTAACAAGTTGGAAGCTGTGTAAACATTCGTTTAGGCAGAGTCAGCAGGACAGAGACAGTAGAAAACATTATAATATTAGGAAGTGGTGGCTAAAGTTGATGCCCCACCAGTTAGATTGTGGTTTCAATCATTAATCATTCTATTTTGTTCCCCAGCAGGATGACTGACTGAGTGAATGTGGATGTGGGTTTTATTTGTCGATCTACTTAATTGGTTCTTTGGTTTTTAGGTCTGTGCAACAGTGCACGATATTTATTTCTTTGCTGTATAATGACATTTAATGTTTTATTGTGTTAATAAAATATCTATATATTGTAGACTGGATCAGCTTCTATACTATACTGTACCTATATGTTGTCTGTATAGTGGTGCCTGTGGTCGTTATTTACATCTTATGTTTAAAGGTAGTTAGAGGAGGTGAGGTTATAGCATAATTTTAGTCACAAGTGGCAAGGGAGAGTCAATCCAGGTTCTCACCCTTGAGCCAATAGTCTCATCTGTCGATAGGTTTAGATAATGTTAAAAAATATGATATCCCAGACAAAAAGATGTATCACAGGATACCAGTATAGCGCCAGATAAGAGACTGGTCTTATAAGAAATACCCCCTTCTCTGAAAAGAGTAAGGGTGTATCAAGGTAGGGTCAAGCTGTATAAACCGTCAAGTATGATGAAAGTGAATGTACTTAAGGTCTAAGTGCTACCTCTCCAGATCCCACCCTAAATAAAGGTTATTATATGTTTTATTGTTATTGTATTATGGCTAATTGTCTAGGGGATTAATTAATTTAATAAATATGCAATATACATACAAACAGAATCTAACTCAACTTGAATGATTAAGTAAGACTGAGTGTAAATATTTACAATTTATTGATCCTATACCGTTTCTCTTTTCGGTTAGGAAAAATGAAATAAAATTCAAATGCTTTTTACATAATAGAAATAAATAAGTTAGGAATTTTCATTTCCACAATAGTTAAATATGAAATTTATATTTAAAATGTCAATTAGGTTATTCATATATATTTATATATAGTTGTTATTTTCACTGGACTGTAAAGTTGGTAGAAGTTCAATAAATCTCTCATTAGTCATCATTCAATTGTTTGTTTGATGTGTGGTTTAGTTCTTAACAAAATAAGTCGGGATGTGCCGACCAGTGGAGTTATATGTCCACCTATCTTGTATAGTTTGAAGTACACAGTGTCTGGATCTGCAGGCTAGGAAACACTCCGGTGACTCGCTCTAAGTGTATTGAGAACGTCTCGCACCAACAGAGTTCCTCAGTATTGAATGTCTCGAAGACTGATAGTCATTTCAGGATAAAACCTGGAAAATACAAATAATCGCAAACCTTGTATGGTCCAGCACTATTTTATCCACACACACACACACATACAATGAACGTTACAAACAACTCAGACAATGTGCTAACAGTTGCACATAACACTTTACTTCAATACCACCCACAGCCAGTTCGATGTGATTACATTTTCCTTAAAAATCATGTTGATCCAATTGTCCATCATATGCTTCCTTACAATGATTTGGTTAAGTACAAATATGAAATAACACCTTGATTAATACATGTAAACAATTCCTGACACCCTTTCTTATGTTCTTGTACAGTGTGACGTTCCTTTACGAAATATTCCACTAAAAACATTATTAAACTTACAGTCGTAGATTCTGCCATAATTCTCAATTATCCTACACATTCCCAATGCTGGCTTTCGTCCCTAATAGTTAACACATGCTTGCTTTCAAGCCGGCAGCACACTCGTTCTGTAATTTTTCTTAACACACTAGCGAATGGGTCTCTAGGTCTGCTACGTAGATACAGCTGCAAAATATTTGACAGCAAGCGTTTGCCGCTTTCTTCTGTTAGTACTGTATTTTGAAAATGTTGTGGCCTCAATTCAGCCCAAGTTCAAGGTCTTATATACCTCGCGGATGATTGGGGCAAAAGCGATGTTAGAAATCCCAAAACAATGCGTCTTTTTGCCTTCGCGTTCAATGTGTAGAAATTTTAAAATCTATTATCTTTCTTAATTGGGGACCGATTTTACTCATTTAAAGTTAGCATTTTTTTCATAGACTGGGTGATGCGCCAGACAACAGAGGGAAATCCAAGAGGAATAAGATGGACTACATTTTTTACATTGGAAGATCTGGAATATGCAGATGACATTGCACTGCTAGCACATTCACATCAACACATCCAGGAAAAAACGGATAGACTCAATAAGTTTAGCCAGCAGGTGGGATTGAACATCAACCTAAAGAAGACAGAGGTCATGACGCTCAATGTGAGCAACCCTGAGCCCATATCAGTAAGGAATCAGCAACTGGAGCAGACATATGCCTTCACATACCTAGGATGCATAGTAACACCAGACGGCGGAGCAAGCAAAGACATCAACAACAGAATGAACAAAGCAAGAACAGCCTTTTTCAGTCTAAACAACATCTAGAAGTCCTCTCAGTACAGCACAAGCACAAAATTAGGATTATATCAGAGCTGAGTGCTTTCTGTGCTTCTCTATGAAGCGGAGAGCTGGAGAGTTACAGAGAAGGAAATGTCGAAATTGTCCTCGTTTCACACAACATGCCTAAGAAAAATTATCCGAATAATATCCCCGTTGTTTAAAACTAGCTAGACTTTCGTTAATTAAAAATTATATCTTTTATTTGGGTGTAGAGAATTTAACATATCATATCGTATTTTCAGATATTACAAAATAGGCCTCTATGTTAAGCATTTAATAAAAGGTTTCATTTGATATACTATACCAGGAACAAGGAGCGTTCTCATTGGCTGTTATATCGGTCCATGTTATCCTATTATTTTGAGCGGCCTAAATATGAACCGGAGTTATTCGAAATTCATTTTTTAATGATGTGAAACAGGACGTCATACACCGACATAGCCTACTTGTTCCAATTTAAAAGCGTAAAAACCCGTGTTGGAGCTTCTTGTGATGGTGGTCTGAAATCACGACATTCTATCCAATCTTGGTTTACTCTTTGCCCTTACAGGTTATCCTGGTTTCCTTTCAGGTGGGTCAGTTCAAAGTAGGCACTACTCAAGAAATCTGCCTCAACCCTATGTGATCCAAGAATAATCACCGCATGTTGTGTATATAAACTACACAGGTGGCTTACTACTGTAAATGTCTAATGATCCTGATTTAGATCAATCAATATTCCATTACTCTTATCTGCGGTCTGTTCAATGAAGACATGTGCCCAGAGGTGTTAGGTGAGTTCCTCAAGGTTCCACACTATTTATGAGGATGTATCTAATAAAAAAAACTGGTGATTAGACTGTGTTTCAATAAGGGATCCAGTAATTTCCATCATCCTCCTGAGAGAGTCTAAAACCATCGTGGCTTTAGTATTCTTAGAAGGTCCCAAAAAGCAATAACATATTTTTTGAGAACTCATAGTGCCCCTCCGAAATGATACAGCCAACAATGGTCTGAGCTCAGCTTCATTGGAATTCTGGTAATATTCCCTTTATTTATATGGCTAATCATTTGTGTGACTCTTTAATTTCTGTACATTCAGGTAGAGTCCATTTTCATTACCAGGGCAAGTTTTCCTCAGCTAAAACCTCACTCTGGAGAGATAATATGATATGTAGGATTTTTAATGAATTTTCCTGCACCCAAGAAATCAATTCTCCCTGTTGCATTATGGCAATTAATTAATATATAGTTTTATAACTTCTCGAGTCCTGTCTTGATTGTCCGTGTCAAAATACGTTCAATGGACTGTGTTAGGGCCGGCCAACTTACACACTATTGCCGGTGCCCTCATAATGTAATTTAATAGCCGTATGTCGAATGAGAGCTGTAGCATTAATGGCCAATTGCCCAAACTTATGTCCCACTTCCAATTTTCTGGGGGGAATCCCTCAGTTTCGTTTTCTAATTTTGGCTGACAAACGATTTCTATTTTAACAGGTCACGAATTTTGAACACCAATTGTGTCGGCGGGGGGCGGGATGGGTTGCAACCTCTCGGTTACGAGACGGGAGAGTTGACATGGTCACTGGTTTTAACTGGAAGACTGGTGTGAGAAGGTGCTTGCCTATATCACGATGTTACCGTTTCTTTTCAGCCTAGTTTCACCGCAATTGCGTTTTTAGGTCTGCTGATTTTCCCAGCTTGGGGATGTCACCTTGCTACATTGTGCACAGGTGGTCACATACTAAAATATGTCTTCAGCAAACCCTGGCCATAATGTTGCACTGAGTCCGCTGACATGTGAGGTACCAAATCTTCTTATCTCCACCGGTTGTTTTCAAACATGGGCTTGTTCCATAGCCTTGTTTTGTAAGACATGATGGCAGTACTAACTGGCTACTGCCAAAGTGGGTCCTGCTCCACCTTTCTTGTATAAGCAATCCATTCCTCCACATTTAAAAACTGTCCTTTCTTTGGCGGGGGTGTATGCTGTTTGGCATTTGGACCAAAGCAAGGTTTTAATGTTTTATCTTTAGCCTGGGCCCTTTCTAATCATTTTTAGGATATTAACGTTTTAGTGGGTGTGTCCCTCCTCCTTCTTAGGACTGACTGGTCTGGAGCGTTGGCCATGAGATCAGTAGGTGATTTATTGGGTTTCCCTAAGTGAAAAACATTACTCTAGTCCTAACACCAGGGGTATTAGGATCATCCTATCTTGACTAC
>JAMPIV010016415.1:0-7500 GCA_024509875.1 Oreohelix idahoensis
ATGATGCTGTCTGCTGTGCCTGTTGAATTGACTACATAGGTAATAATGACTGTTTGATCGTACCTATGATGTACCGGCTTGTTTATGTCTACACACTTCGTCATTGTGGCGTCTATAATAAATTATACAAAAACCGTCACTAGCTGTTGCAAGCATCATTGACTTTTCACATCGTGAGTTAACGTGACGTCCTTGTGTGGATTGCCTTGCTTGTAATGCTCACTGTTTGAATACACATTTGCATCCTACACAAACCAGACCACAGATACCATACTATGTCTTCATCGCCTTCAACAATTATGGCGTACAACAAAAAGACACTCAACATTTGACTCAACAAATACTTTTATTTAATAACTTTTATTTATGGTTTGTTGTCTCTACAAATCTGGAGTGTTGAATTAAAATCATTGTGTAGATGTTTGTGATAGATAGCATAAACGATAGACAAATAGTTTAAATGATTATATATATATATATATATATATATATATATATATATATATATATATATATATATATATATATATATATATATATATATATATATATGAGACAGACAGACAGACTTATAGATAGATAGATAGATAGAGAGATAGATAGATAGATAGATAGATAGATAGATAGATAAATAGATATATAGATAGATAGATAGATAGATAGATAGATAGATAGATAGATAGATAGATAGATAGATAGATAGATGGATAGATAGATAGATAGATAAATAGATAGATAGATAGATAGATAGATAGATAGATAGATAGATAGATAGATAGATAGATAGATAGATAGATAGATAGATAGATAGATAGATAGATAGATAGATAGATAGATAGATAGATAGATAGATAGATAGATAGATAGATAGATAGATAGATAGATAGATAGATAGATAGATAGATAGATAGATAGATAGATAGATAGATATAATTTCTAATGCTGAACCAACCAGCTCATTTCAATGACTGTGTTTAAGTCTTGAGAGTTTTATAACAGAAGAAACACTGTAGCAACCATGTACTCGTACTTACTTGGAACAGTTATGTTAACATGCAGAAAAAAAACTTCAGAAAACTAACCACGAAATGAAATGTTTTAAAACAAGCATTCAATTAGCAGATACAAATTCTCTTTAAAAAGTGATTTAAGGAAAATCATATTTGGATGATTGACAACATCTTGAAAATAATTAGCGGAAAGAAAGAGAGCAAAAATCCCTTAAGAATACAAAACAACAAAGTAATACTTTGCGTAGACGATTAGTTTGACAATGTGCTTACCATAATATGGTTGTGTTGGGCGTACTGAAAGTTATTAAAACAGCAAGTTTAATATACATTTTAAAAAAATGAATGGTCTGTGATCTGTCAAAAGTTGTTAGTCTCATTACAGAATGTGTATGATAAATTATGTGAAAAGATAGTCGCGAGACAAGTAATGAGCCACCTAGAAAATGCACATATTCTTTCTGACCCTAGTTTATTTTATTAAGGGCCAGAAATAAAAATAAAACTTAAATATTGCCTTACTTTGACGAGTCGCACCACGTTTGAGACTGGCACATGTACAATTATAGGAGACCCTTCGGTCCAGCAATATGATAAATACCCTCTTCTCGTACAAAAGATATTGCAGTCTATTTCATTTATGAAGTGCTTAGTCTTCGAAATGTTATGTAATATTTGGTAAATAAACAGAAAGCTTGCATTTAAAGGTTCATCGCATATGGTTCCAAGCTAGAAGGAAGAATTGCGTAGCACACTGTGCATTCTACACCATCCAAGGGGTTTCTCCAAATACGCAGAGCTGAAATAATGTACCCTGGTTCTGTGCTCTCCAAAGGAATTGTCATGCCCTATAAAGAGTCATATCTCAGCTCCCCCTGTCCATCATGGGGCCATAGTAAGATCCTCCTGTATGCAACCAACAAGTCAAAAACCAGACTATTGAGGCTCAAGTGACCCTTCTAGATTTGTGTGCAATGTTGGGTTCTTAGCTGCTGTCACAACAGGGGAATCCTGGAAGTGTGTGAATGATTGAAATAAATTAGAGTGCAATTAACTTCACAGACAGGTTCATTTCCCCATCTGTATACTATAGCATTGCGCTTAGCTGGTTGTCATAAGAGGATGACTTAAGATATGCCACCATTTGTAAAAACAACAGTATGAGCGCAGCTCTCCACACTGACTTGGATTTTGTGTTTCAGCAATCTGGAGCTTTTGTGGGGAAGGATACCCCAGGAATTTTATTGTCAGGGTTCTCGCTGGTATTAACTTTATTTTCATTTGTGTTCTTTTCCTCTGGATTACTCCAGGGGCCACATCGGACTTTTACTCACGTGTTATTTTTTTTAACTTTATGTCCCTCAATTATTATTATTTTTTTTTTGAGTTTGTGAAAATTATCTAAGTGTTTCCTAATGTTGTTTCATTTGTGAATGTACATAAACTTTTGATTTATATTTTAGTGAAGACATGCTACACTTGTTTTTTGAGCTATCTATCTATCTATCTATCTATCTATCTATCTATCTATCTATCTATCTATCTATCTATCTATCTATCTATCTATCTATCTATCTATCTATGTATCTATCTATCTATCTATCTATCTATCTATCTATCTATCTATCTATCTATCTATCTATCTATCTATCTATCTATCTATCTATCTATCTATCTATATATCTATCTATCTATCTATCTATCTATCTATCTATCTATCTATCTATCTATCTATCTATCTATCTATCTATCTATCTATCTATCTATCTATCTATCTATCTATCTATCTATCTATCTATCTAACTCTCTATCTATCTATCTATCTATCTATCTATCTATCTATCTATCTATCTATCTATCTATCTATCTATCTATCTATCTATCTATCTATCTATCTATCTATCTATCTATCTTTCTATCTATATATCTATCTATCTATCTATCTATCTATCTATCTATCTATCTATCTATCTATCTATCTATCTAACTATGCACAAATTAATTGTAATAATTTACACGCTGTTTAGATTAATTATCTTGGCTACTAAACGTTTACTTTACTATACTATTGCTACCTTTTTCTCTTAACAGAGGCTGACGGAGTGAGTGATTTTAATTATTTTTGTGTAGACTAGGAGTGAAACATAAATAAAATTCAACAGACCGGATGTCTTAAATCATTCTTAAGCACATCTTTATGATCAACCTTGTTTGGTACTATTCTAGCAGTATAAGAGTTCTTTAACTCAACCATTTTCATATATCTCTCGTAACAAAACTTGTCACTTGAACACGTTCAACTATTTGCTGCCGTTAATAAATCATTAATCTATCTTTCATTTTAACCTTGTTATCAAAAGAGATTAATAAATATTTGATGAACTTTCACTTACCTTGTTTTGTCCAATTTTGAGGTGGTACTGTAAGTTTAAAAAAAAAAATACTTTTATTTAATAACTTTTATTTATGGCTTGTTGTCTCTACAAACCTGGTGTGTTGAATTAAAATCATTGTGTAGATGTTTGTGATAGATAGCATAAACGATAGACAAATAGTTTAAATGATTATATATATATATATATATATATATATATATATATATATATATATATATATATATATATATATATATATATGAGACAGACAGACAGACTTATAGATAGATAGATAGATAGATAAATAGATATATAGATAGATAGATAGATAGATAGATAGATAGATAGATAGATAGATAGATAGAAAGATAGATAGATAGATAGATAGATAGATAGATAGATAGATAGATAGATAGTTAGATAGATAGATAGATAGATAGATAGATAGATAGATAGATAGATAGATAGATAGATAGATAGATAGATAGATAGATAGATAGATAGATAGATAGATAGATAGATAGATAGATAGATAGATAGATAGATAGATAGATATAATTTCTATTGCTGAACCAAGCAGCTCATTTCAATGACAGTGTTTAAGTCTTGAGAGTTTTATAACAGAAGAAACACTATAGCAACCATGTACTTACCTTGAACAGTTATGTTAACATGCAGAAAAAAAACTTTACAAAAAAAAACAACGAAATGAAATGTTTTAAAACAAGCATTCAATTAGCAGATACAAATTCTCTTTAAAAAGTGATTTAAGGAAAATCATTTTTGGATGACTGACAACATCTTGAAAAAAATTAGCGGAAAGAAAGAGTGCAAAAATCCCTTAAGAATATAAAACAACAAAGTAATACTTTGCGTAGACGATTAGTTTGACAATGTGCTTACCATAATATGGTTGTGTTGGGCGTACTGAAAGTTATTAAAACAGCAAGTTTAAAATACATTTTAAAAAAATGAACGGTCTGTGATCTGTTAAAAGTTGTTAGTCGCATTACAGAATGTGTATGATAAATTATGTGAAAAGATAGTCGCGAGACAAGTAATGAGCCACCTAGAAAATTCACATATTCTCTCTGACCCTAGTTTATTTTATTAAAGGCCAAAAATAAAAATAAAACTTAAATATTGCCTTACTTTGACGAGTCGCACCACGTTTGAGACTGGCACATGTACAATAATAGGAGACCCTTCGGTCCAGCAATATGATAAATACCCTCTTCTCGTACAAAAGATATTGCGGTCTATTTTATTTATGAAGTGCTTAGTCTTCGAAATGTTATGTAATATTTGGTAAATAAACAGAAAGCTTGCATTTAAAGGATCATCGCATATGGTTCCAAGCTAGAAGGAAGAATCGTGTGGCACACTGTGCATTCCACACCATCCAAGGGTTTCTCCAAATACGCAGAGCTGAAATACTGTACCCTGGTTCTGCGCTCTCCAAAGGAATTGTCATGCCCTATAAAGAGTCATATCTCAGATCCCCCTGTCCATCATGGGGCCATAGTAAGATCCTCCTGTATGCAACCAACAAGTCAAAAACCAGACTATTGAGGCTCAAATGACCCTTCTAGATTTGTGTGCAATGTTGGGTTCTTAGCTGGTGTCACAACAGGGGAATCCCTGGAAGTGTGTGAATGATTGAAATAAATTAGAGTGTAATTAACTTCACAGACAGGTTCATTTGCCCATCTGTATACTATAGCATTGCGCTTAGCTGGTTGTCATAAGACTATGACTTAAGATATGCCTCCATGCGTAAAAACAACAGTATAAGCGCAGCTCACCACGCTGACTTGGATTTTGTGTTTCAGCAATCTGGAGCTTTTGTGGGGAAAGATACCCCAGGAATTTTATTGTGAGAGTTCTCGCTGGTATTGATTTTAGTTTGATTTGTGTTATTTTCCTCTGTGATTAATGGATATGAATCGGAGTTTTACTCACGTGTTATTTTTTTTGAAACTTTGCTCCCTCAATTATTATTGGTGGCAGATCGAGTTTGTGAAATTTTTAAGTGTTTACTAAGCGCCGTTGTTTCATTTGCAATGTACATAAACTACTGAACGTAAAAATTTGCCTAGTGAAGACATGCTAAGCTTGTTTTGATTGAGCTATCTAAATCTAATCTATCTATTTTCTTTGTATCTATCTATCTATCTATCTATCTATCTATCTATCTATCTATCTATCTATCTATCTATCTATCTATCTATCTATCTATCTATCTATCTATCTATCTATCTATCTATCTATCTATCTATCTATCTATCTATCTATCTATCTATCTATCTATCTATCTTTTTATCTATCTATCTATCTATCTATCTATCTATCTATCTATCTATCTATCTATCTATCTATCTATCTATCTATCTATCTATCTATCTATCTATCTATCTATCTATCTATCTATCTATCTATCTATCTATCTATCTATCTATCTATCTATCTATCTATCTATCTATCTATCTATCTATCTATCTATCTATCTATCTATCTATCTATCTATCTATTATCTATCTATCTATCTATCTATCTATCTATCTATCTATCTATCTATCTATCTATCTATCTATCTATCTATCTATCTATCTATCTATCTATCTATCTATCTATCTATCTATCTATCTATCTATCTATATATCTATCTATCTATCTATCTATCTATCTATCTATCTATCTATCTATCTATCTATCTATCTATCTATCTATCTATCTATCTATCTATCTATCTATCTATCTATCTATCTATCTATCTATCTATCTATCTATTTATCAATCTATCTATCTATCTATTTATCTATCTAACTATGCACAAATTAATTGTAACAATTTACACGCTGTTTAGATTAATTATCTTGGCTACTAAACGTTTACTTTACTATACTATTGCTACCTTTTTCTCTTAACAGAGGCTGACGGAGTGAGTGAGTTTAATTATTTTTGTGTAGACTAGGAGTGAAACATAAATAAAATTCAACAGACCGGATGTCTTAAATCATTCTTAAGCACATCTTTATGATCAACCTTGTTTGGTACTATTCTAGCAGTTCAAGAGTTCTTTAACTCAACCATTTTCATATTTCCCTCGTAACAAAACTTGTCACTTGAACACGTTCAACTATTTGCTGCCGTTAATAAAACATTAATCTATCTTTCATTTTAACCTTGTTATCAAAAGAGATTAATAAATATTTGATGAACTTTCACTTACCTTGTTTTGTCCAATTTTGAGGTGGTACTGTAAGTTTAAAAAAAATAATACTTTTATTTAATAACTTTTATTTATGGTTTGTTGTCTCTACAAATCTGGTGTGTTGAATTAAAATCATTGTGTAGATGTTTGTGATAGATAGCATAAACGATAGACAAATAGTTTAAATGATTATATATATATATATATATATATATATATATATATATATATATATATATATATATATATATATATATATATATATATATATATATATATATATATATATATGAGACAGACAGACAGACTTATAGATAGATAGATAGATAGATAAATAGATATATAGATAGATAGATAGATAGATAGATAGATAGATAGATAGATAGATAGATAGATAGATAGATAGATAGATAGATAGATAGATAGATAGATAGATAGATAGATAGATAGATAGATAGATAGATAAAAAGATAGATAGATAGATAGATAGATAGATAGATAGATAGATAGATAGATAGATAGATAGATAGATAGATAGATAGATAGATAGATAGATAGATGGATAGATAGATAGATAGATAGATAGATAGATAGATAGATAGATAGATAGATAGATAGATAGATAGATAGATAGATAGATAGATAGATAGATAGATAGATAGATAGATAGATAGATAGATAGATAGAATTTCTAATGCTGAACCAAGCAGCTCATTCCAATGACTGTGTTTAAGTCTTGAGAGTTTTATAACAGAAGAAACACTATAGCAACCATGTACATACCTTGAACAGTTATGTTAACATGCAGAAAAAAAACTTTAGAAAAAAAACCACGAAATGAAATGTTTCAAAACAAACATTCAATTAGCAGATACAAATTCTCTTTAAAAAGTGATTTAAG
>JAMPIV010016415.1:12500-55000 GCA_024509875.1 Oreohelix idahoensis
CTATCTATCTATCTATCTATCTATCTAGTCTATCTATCTATCTATCTATCTATCTATCTATCTATCTATCTATCTATCTATCTATCTATCTATCTATCTATCTATCTATCTATCTATCTATTAATCTATCTATCTATCTATCTATCTATCTATCTATCTATCTATCTATCTATCTATCTATCTATCTATCTATCTATCTATCTATCTATCTATATATCTATCTATCTAACTATCTATCTATCTATCTATCTATCTATCTATCTATCTATCTATCTATCTATCTATCTATCTATCTATCTATCTATCTATCTATCTATCTATCTATCTATCTATCTTATCTATCTATCTATCTATCTATCTATCTATCTATCTATCTATCTATCTATCTATCTATCTATCTATCTATCTATCTATCTATCTATCTATCTATTTATCTATCTATCTATCTATCTATCTTTTTATCAATCTATCTATCTATCTATTTATTTATCTAACTATGCACAAATTAATTGTAACAATTTACACGCTGTTTAGATTAATTATCTTGGCTACTAAAAACTTTACAGTTTATATACTATTGCTAAATTTTTCTCTTAACAGAGGCTGACAGAGTGAGTGGCATCAATTATAGTTGTGTAGACTAGGAGTGAAACATAAATACAATTCAACAGACCGGATGTCTTAAAATCATTCTTAAGCACATCTTTATGATCAACCTTGTTTGTTGGTACTATTCTAAGCAGTTCAAGAGTTCTTTAACTCAACCATTTTCATATTTTGCTCTTGTAACAAAAACTTGTCACATGAACACTTTCAACTATTTGCTGCCGTTAATAAAACATGAAATCCATCTTTCATTTTAACCTTGTTATCAAAAGAGATTAATAAATATTTGATGAACTTTCACTTACCTTGTTTTCGTCCAATTTTGAGGTAAGGTACTCGTAAGATTTAAAAAAATAATACTTTTATTTAATAAACTTTTATTTATGGTTTGTTGTCTCTTATAAATCTCGATGTGTTGAATTAAAGTCATTGTGTAGATGTTTGAAAGATAGATAGCATAAACGATAGACAAATAGTTTAAAAGATTATATATATATATATATATATATATATATATATATATATATATATAGATATATATATGATTATAAGTATATATATAATATATATATAGACAGACAGACAGACAGACAGACAGATAGATAGATAGATAGATAGATAGATGGATAGATAGATAGTTTAGAAAGATAGAAGATAGATGTAGATAGATAGCTTTGTGTGGATTATGTTGATAGATAGATAGATAGATAGATAGATAGATAGATAGATAGATAGATAGATAGATAGATAGATAGATAGATAGATGGATAGATAGATAGATAGATAGTATAGATAGATAGATAGATAGGTAGATAGATAGATAGATAGATAGATAGATAGATAGATAGATAGATAGATAGATAGATAGATAGATAGATAGATAGATAGAATTTCTAATGATTAACCAAGCAGATCATTCCAATGGACTAGATGTTTAAGTCTTGAGAGTTTAATAAACAAAAAAATTATAGCAACTGTATAGTGGTTACTTACCTTAAAAACATTTTATGTTAACATGGCAGAAAAAAAACTTTAGAAAAAAAACCACGAAATGAAATGTTTCAAAACAAAATAATTCAATAAGCAGATACAAATCTCTTTAAAAAGTGATTTAAGGAAAATCATTATTTGGATGTCGGCCCTGACAACATCTTGAAAAAACTTGTTTTAGCGGAAGAAAGAGAGCAAAAATCCCTTAAGAATATAAAACAACAAAGTATTACTTTGCGTAGACGATTAGTTTGACAATGGGCTTTACCATAATATGGTTGTGTTGGGCGTACTGAAAGTTATTAAAACAGCAAGTTTAATATACATTATTAAAAAATGAATGGTCTGTGATCTGTTAAAAGTTGTTAGTCGCATTACAGAATGTATATGATAAATTATGTGAAAAGATAGTTGCGAGACAAGTAATGAGCCACCTAGAATTTGTTGCACATATTCTATCTGACCATCAGTATTATGTTTTTTTACAGGGCCAAAAATAAAAGGAAAACTTAAATATTACCTTACTTTGACGAGTCGCACCACGTTTGAGACTGGCACATGTACAATTATAGGAGACCCTTCGGTCCAGCAATATGATAAATACCCTCTTCTCGTACAAAAGATATTGCGGTCTATTTCATTTATATAGTGCTTAGTCTTCGAAATGTTATGTAATATTTGGTAAATAAACAGAAAGCTTGCATTTAAAGGATCATCGCATATGGTTCCAAGCTAGAAGGAAGAATCGTGTGGCACACTGTGCATTCCACACCATCCAAGGGTTTCTCCAAATACGCAGAGCTGAAATACTGTACCCTGGTTCTGCGCTCTCCAAAGGAATTGTCATGCCCTATAAAGAGTCATATCTCAGATCCCCCTGTCCATCATGGGGCCATAGTAAGATCCTCCTTTATGCAACCAACAAGTCAAAAACCAGACTATTGAGGCTCAAATGACCCTTCTAGATTTGTGTGCAATGTTGGGTTCTTAGCTGGTGTCACAACAGGGGAATCCCTGGAAGTGTGTGAATGATTGAAATAAATTAGAGTGTAATTAACTTCACAGGACAGGTTCATTTGCCCATCTGTATAGCACTTTTAGCATTGCATTAGCATGACTTAAGTGCCTCATGCGTAAAACAACAGTATAAGACTTAAGATTTTTGAGTTTGCCTGGAGCTTTTGTGCGTAAAAAAGATTACCCCAGGTATTTTAATTGCGCAGAACTTCCACGCTGATCTTGGATTTTGTCTTGTTTCAGCAATCTGGAGCTTTTGATATGGGGTCAATGGCAAAGATACCCCAGGAATTTTATTGTGAGAGTTCTCGCAAACTAGTGATACGTAAAAATTTTTAAAAATTGGTAAATCACAAAACAGCCAATAAAATTGGGGTTGTTTGCCATTAAAGGTGTTACTAATTTTGTGTCATTTTCCTCTGAATTACTCCATGGGCCACATCGGACGTTTACTCACGTGTAACTTTTTTTTAACTTTATGTCCCTCAATTACCAATATATTTTGTTTTGAGTTTGTGAAAATTATCTATGTGTTTCCTAATGTTGTTTCATTTGTGAATATACATAAACTTTTGATTTCTATTTTAGTGAAGACATGCTACATTTGTTTCTTGATCTATCTATCTATCTATCTATCTATCTATCTATCTATCTATCTATCTATCTATCAATCTATCTATCTATCTATCTATCTATCTATCTATCTATCTATCTATCTATCTATCTATCTATCTATCTATCTATCTATCTATCTATCTATCTATCTATCTATCTATATATCTATCTATCTATCTATCTATCTATCTATCTATCTATCTATCTATCTATCTATCTATCTATCTATCTATCTATCTATCTATCTATCTATCTATCTATCTATCTATCTATCTATCTATCTATCTATCTATCTTTCTATCTTCTATCTATCTATCTATCTATCTATCTATCTATCTATCTATCTATCTATCTATCTATCTATCTATCTATCTATCTATCTATCTATCTATCTATCTATCTATCTATCTATCTATCTATCTATCTATCTATCTATCTATCTATCTATTTATCTATCTATCTATTTATCTATCTAACTATGCACAAATTAATTGTAACAATTTACACGCTGTTTAGATTAATTATCTTGGCTACTAAACGTTTACTTTACTTTACTGTTGCTACCGTTTTCTCTTAACAGAGGCTGACGGAGTGAGTGAGTTTAATTATTTTTGTGTAGACTAGGAGTGAAACATAAATAAAATTCAACAGACCGGATGTCTTAAATCATTCTTAAGCACATCTTTATGATCAACCTTTTTTGGTACTATTCTAGCAGTTCAAGAGTTCTTTAACTCAACCATTTTAATATTTGCCTCGTAACAAAACTTTTCACTTGAACACGTTCAACTATTTGCTGCCGTTAATAAAACATGAATCTATCTTTCATTTTAACCTTGTTATCAAAAGAGATTAATAAATATTTGATGAACTTTCACTTACCTTGTTTTGTCCAATTTAGAGATGGTACTGTAAGTTTAAAAAAAATAATACTGTTGCGCTAAACTTGTCGCAACTTATTCTGACCATGCATTTTGACTATAGTTAATTTTTTAATGCATGGGAAGTAACTCATGAAATTGTAGTCACTTCTATTTCTACAGTCGTCTAATCTTGATAGCTGTCGTCAAGAAGTTGTCTTATCTTGATAGTATAGTTGCCGATAGTTGTGTGAACGATTTTGAGTCATGTCCATATATGGAGCGCTCAGATCGCCAGGTTTTTGAAAACAGTTGGCAATCGCAATGTTTCAAGATTCATTTCCTTTTAAGGTTTGAGTCTTCAGTCGAACATCGTAGAACATTCTTCGTTTCGTAAGTTTAGCTGAGTTGTATTCGATTCGCGTGTTCTGCGCATGTCTCTGTTTGTGGCATTGTTTAAAATGATTTCCGCCCAGGTCAGTCTGCGCTGAGATGCTGGTACGGCGGGACGTAGCGATGTGCTAGTCTTCGCTTAGTTTGTTCAGGAAGGAGTCCTCCTCATTGTTGTTCCTTTGTTTACATGTTATATGTTTATATGTTATTTGTATATTTATATTTATATGTTTATGTTTCTGTGGGTTTTCGGTTGGGCGGTGTCTCCCTTAGATCATACCACGTCATAGAGGTCATCTATCGTGAGCGTTTTCTGTAGGGTGTGCAAATTTCCGATACTGGAATTTGCAAAGCGACTTCTGTTGCTATTTTTTGTTAGTTGTGATGACATGTGTTAGTATTGTTTTCGTTATTTTTCTGCATTCTTTAGTTCTGTTTTGATTTGTTTGTATTTGCTAGTCTACTCTTTTCTATAGTTTAGTTTCATATACCATTTTTGTTTATACACTGTGGTGTCTTGTATTTGTGTTATCTTCTCGTAGATATCGTCACATTTTTTTGTGATATTTCTTTAATTTTCGCTTTATTTTTTGTTGATTTCTACGAATGTTTTCGTATTGTTGCTAAATCTTTGTTATTGTTTACATTGTATTGTTTACATTGTATTGTTTACAGTGTAATGTTTACATTGTTATTGTTTACATTGTGATTGTGTTTACATAGTCATTGGTTACACTTGTAGTAGTTAATTCACATTTAATAGTGGGTTATGCTTATGCATTACTACTACACTGATGATTAGTAAATGATGAATAGTATTGTGCACTATTGAATGGGAAGTGCACCTATGATCAAGAGTTGATTGATGATATTTCGAAAAGGTCTATATACAAGTTCTTTGATATAAGACTTGTTTCCCACAGAGATTGGGATGATAATATAGGAATATCCTACTGCTGTAATTCACATTGCCACTCCTTTCTTTACGGGAGATGTGCATGCCTGTCTCTTACCGAATCAAATTGCGGACCTTATTATTGGTCGTATCCACGGAGTTAGGGAATGTACCCCACAGCAGATTGCTGCTTGGGAAGATGATAATATGCAAGCTACCAATGCAGTGGTTACAAGAGCACAAGCTCTACAAACACCACAAACTTCGTTGAATAATGATAATGAAGTTCATAGCCAAAATAATACCTTGGTTATTTCTCGTGACTCGTTCATAAAGTTACAAGAAGAAGATCCTATGCTAAAAAAATTCTTAATTCTTGATAAGAAAGGTGATCCAAATAAGGATACACAAAGAAAATCTTGGATAGAAATGAAAAACGGCGTACTTGTACGTATGGTACAAGACTCGGCTACGTCAGCACATTCGCAAATTCTTGTTCCCAAGAGTATGAGAGTGCAAATATTGCAACATGCTCATGACTCGCAATGTGATGGCGACATGGGATTTTCCCGTACAAAGTCGAGAGTCCTTGCGGCTTTCTTTTGGCCCTTTGTTAACAAGGACATTCGTATATACTGCCGATCATGTCAGGTATGTCAGGAGGTCAAATCTAGAGGACCACGACATGCTGCGCCTATCCAGGCTGCTGACATCCCTATTCGGCCATTTCAGAAAATGGCCATAGATATTATTGGCCCTTTTAAAATAAAGTCGGCCAGAGGACATCAGTTTATCCTTACATGTGTCGATATGTGCACACGTTGGCCAGAGGCTATCCCTCTAAAGAGCATATCTACTACAGATATCGCAGATGCTCTTTGGCTGATATTTTCTCGCTTGGGGTTCCCGAGAGAAATACTGTCAGACCATGGCACTCAACTCATATCTGACACTATGTCACAGGTAATGTCTACCTTACATATTGAACGATCTCTCAGTAGTATCTACCATCCTATGTCTAATGGGTTAGTTGAGCGTCTTAATAGAACGCTCAAGACTTTGCTTGGTAAGATAACTGAAGATCATCCTCAAGATTGGGACAGGGTTTTACCCGCGGCTCTCTTTGCCTATAGAGATATCCCAAATGAGCACACAGGATTTTCTCCCTTTGAACTTGTCTTTGGCGCGCGTCCGCGCGGCCCTATGTCTTTATTACACGATCTCATCACTGCCGATGATATTAGTGATGACACTCAATCTTCACATGAGTATGTCATTGCTCTTAGACAAAAGATCATTGAGGCATGCAAACTAGCGACTGCTTCGTCAGAAATTGCTAAAGAAAAAGCAAGGCAGTTTGCTAACAAGAACAGATGTCTACGACAACTTTGTCCAGGTGACAAAGCATTCGTCCTACTCCCCAGTAGGGAAAATAGACTTCTGATTGCATGGAAAGGTCCATATGCAATAGTCTCACGAATTTCCGATGTTGACTATGTGGTCGATATAGATGGAAAGCATAAGACTTTCCATATCAACATGCTGACGGAATTTCATGAGCGTCCAGACTATTTGCTGCCTATTTTTCAGGCAACGGACGATTCTTCTGTACCTCATGGTCATTACTCATCCCTGTCTGTCATACAGGATGAGGAATCTGTTTTTTCTGATGTCGATCTTCCTCTTCCAGTGGTTCCACTACATTCTATGGAATCTTGGAAAGATGTCTCCATTTCTCCTAATCTTTCTGTTGATGAACATCGTCAAGTCTCGTCGATGTTACAGACATTTAAGGATGTTCTAACCGACATCCCTGGTCACACGCAGGTCATAGAACATGACATAATTCTTAACGACAATAATCCTATTAGGGTTAGGCCTTATCCTATCCCTATACACTTTCAGTCACAAGTGGAAAAGGAATTGGATGAAATGATCCAATTAAACATAATTGAACCATCGACTTCTCCATATTCTTCTTCCATGGTTATTGTTCGGAAGAAAGATAAGAACATACGAATTTGCGTTGATTATCGCAAATTAAATCAAGTCACAAAGTTCGATGCTGAACCTATGCCTTTACTAGAAGATCTACTTATTAGACTTTCTAATTCTAGATTCTTCACTAAACTTGACTTGTTTTATTGGTTTTGGTGAAATTTCTTTCTTGGGTCATCGTGTTGGTCATGGTCTCTTGAAGACAGAAGACCACAATACTTCAAAAATATTGAACATCTCTGTACCTAAGACGAAGAAACAAGTCCGGAGTCTCTTGGGGTTAATTCAATTCTATGGTAGATTTATTAAGAATCTATCTTCGATAATGGCACCTCTGTCAACGTTGTTGAAGAAAGGGTCGCCTAATCTGATTCGTTGGTCTCAGGAATGTCAATCTTCCTTAGACCAGATTAAAAGTATATTTTCTTCTCCTCCCATCCTAAGATTACCTACTCTTGATAGAACTTTTGTTCTTCGAAGTGATGCTTCATCCACTGGGATCGGAGCAGCACTTATGCAGGAATATGCTGAAACTCTGCATCCTGTCATGTACATTTCTAGAAAACTAAATGCGGCAGAGAGGAACTACTCGGTTTTAGACCGTGAATTGTTGGCTATGGTTTGGTCTATTCTCAAACTACAAAGATTCCTCCTGGGCGCACATTTCATTCTAGAAACTGATCAGAAAGCTCTTACAGCTATTCAGACTAAGAACTTGAAGAGTTCGAGATCCACTCGATATGCTATTGCTCTTCAACCTTTTCACTTCACGGTACGAGCTATCCGTGGGTCGGATAATGTGATGGCTGACATTCTGTCTAGATGCCCACATGATTCCAACTAATACTTCTGTCCTATTTCTAGATATACGACAGAGCCATAACACACCTATATTACTACAATACATTAGCACATCTGTCCTCACTTTAGGTGAACACATACTATTGTGCTTAGCTATCATCTTCTTCTGTTCCCATCTTTAATATAAGAAGAAGACTGAGTAGTTAATATAAGGGCCGAAAGTTCACTCGGCCACAATTATTAATAATAATGTATTGTATAGTATGAAACTTAATGACTATTAAATAGAATTATATTGGTTGTTTTTTCTCAGCATGTTATTGTTGATCGGAGAAGCTACCTTTCTGTTGTCAAACATGGAGAGTTCCACATTGTACTGTTTCCTTGGAACGACAGGAAATGTGTCCTGGATCGTCATTTATGTTTAATTTCATTATGTAATGGTAATATTAAACATTTAGATAATGTAATATTTAACATTCAATATCAGATGTGTACATCCATTCTAAGCGGTATTAGATTATGACACTGCTATTTGATTATAATGATATGAACTTGCCTATTTATATTGTATTTTCATGCAAGCGTAGTGTGTGTTGGTGGCACCTCCCCGATATATTTTTGTATCAGATTTTTTATCTGTTGAGAAATATTCTCACCAGACACTTTATGTGTCAATTTAGCCTCATATTAGGCAGTGCAATTAGTTATCCCCGTATAATTCGTGCGTTGTTAAACCGCTTTTGGTTTTACTCTTGGCTATTTAAAAAAAAAAAAATGTTGCACATTTTTTTTATCGGGAGGTGGCGGTAATGTTGCGCTAAACTTGTCGCAATTTAATCTGACCATGCATTTTGACTATAGTTAATTTTTTAATGCATAGGAAGTAACTCATGGAATTGTAGTCACTTCTATTTCTACAGTCGTCTAATCTTGATAGCTGTCGTCAAGAAGTTGTCTTATCTTGATAGTATAGTTGCCGATAGTTGTGTGAACGATTTTGAGTCATGTCCATATATGGAGCGCTCAGATCGCCAGTTCTTTGAAAACAGTTGGCAATCGCAATGTTTCAAGATTCATTTCCTTTTAAGGTTTGAGTCTTCAGTCGAACATCGTAGAACATTCTTCGTTTCGTAAGTTTAGCTGAGTTGTATTCGATTCGCGTGTTCTGCGCATGTCTCTGTTTGTGGCATTGTTTAAAATGATTTCCGCCCAGGTCAGTTTGCGCTGAGATGCTGGTACGGCGGGACGTAGCGATGTGCTAGTCTTCGCTTAGTTTGTTCAGGAAGGAGTCCTCCTCATTGTTGTTCCTTTTTTGAGATGATATATCTCTATGTTATTTCAAATGCCTGGAGGCATATGTGATTTATGTGATTTAATTCCTGATGAACAGGTAACTGAATCCTTTTTGCTGAGTAACTTTATCGCCATCTTGTGATGTTGACTTTTGCTTAGCCTGCCTTATTATAAAGTCTATGATATGACTAGTTTGCTCAGCTCACGATCCACTTATATTGTCACGCATCGATTGATGCCTGTCCTACGGACTATTGGCTTCCTGAACTTTATTGATGGATCTAGGTTTGATACCTTTGCTGTTTAAGGACAATAGAGGACGATAATGTGACGCTCAAAAGACATGCCTGTCTTGTTGAGGTCAAAAATAGGAGACTAGATTTAATCTCCTAGTTGATGTCTACTAGCTCTTATGGAAAGGGGAAGTTTACTACCTGACTACATGTACAGCTGATCACGATATCCTAAAAGGCATATGATGTACATTATTATGATGCTGTCTGCTGTGCCTGTTGAATTGACTACATAGGTAATAATGACTGTTTGATCGTACCTATGATGTACCGGCTTGTTTATGTCTACACACTTCGTCATTGTGGCGTCTATAATAAATTATACAAAAACCGTCACTAGCTGATGCAAGCATCATTGACTTTTCACATCGTGAGTTAACGTGACGTCCTTGTGTGGATTGCCTTGCTTGTAATGCTCACTGTTTGAATACACATTTGCATCCTACACAAACCAGACCACAGATACCATACTATGTCTTCATCGTATTCAACAATTATGGCGTACAACAAAAAGACACTCAACATTTGACTCAACAAATACTTTTATTTAATAACTTTTATTTATGGTTTGTTGTCTCAACAAATTTGGTGTGTTGAATTAAAATCATTGGGTAGATGTTTGTGATAGATAGCGTAAACGATACACAAATAGTTTAAAGGATTATATACATATATATATATATATATATATATATATATATATATATATATATATATATATATATATATATATATATATATATATATATATATATATATATGAGACAGACAGACAGACTTATAGATAGATAGATAGATAGAGAGATAGATAGATAGATAGATAGATAGATAGATAGATAGATAGATAGATATAGATAGATAGATAGATAGATAGATAGATAGATAGATAGATAGATAGATAGATAGATAGATAGATAGATAGATAGATAGATAGATAGATAGATAGATAGATAGATAGATAGATAGATAGATAGATAGATAGATACATAGATAGATAGATAGATAGATAGATAGATAGATAGATAGATAGATAGATAGATAGATAGATAGATAGATAGATAGATAGATAGATAGATAGATAGATAGATAGATAGATAGATAGATAGATAGATAGATAGATAGATAGATAGATAGATAGATAGATAGATAGATAGATAGATAGATATAATTTCTAATGCTGAACCAAGCAGCTCATTTCAATGACTGTGTTTAGGTCTTGAGTGTTTTATAACAGAAGAAACACTATAGCAACCATGTACTTACCTTGAACAGTTATGTTAAAAGGCAGAAAAAAAAAACTTCAGAAAACTAACCACGAAATGAAATGTTTCAAAACAAGCATTCAATTAGCAGATACAAATTCTCTTTAAAAAGTGATTTAAGGAAAATCATATTTGGATGATTGACAACATCTTGAAAAAAATTAGCGGAAAGAAAGAGAGCAAAAATCCCTTAAGAATACAAAACAACAAAGTAATACTTTGCGTAGACGATTAGTTTGACAATGTGCTTACCATAATATGGTTGTGTTGGGCTTACTGAAAGTTATTAAAACAGCAAGTTTAATATACATTTTTAAAAAATGAATGGTCTGTGATCTGTCAAAAGTTGTTAGTCTCATTACAGAATGTGTATGATAAATTATGTGAAAAGATAGTCGCGAGACAAGTAATGAGCCACCTAGAAAATGCACATATTCTTTCTGACCCTAGTTTATTTTATTAAGGGCCAGAAATAAAAATAAAACTTAAATATTGCCTTACTTTGACGAGTCGCACCACGTTTGAGACTGGCACATGTACAATTATAGGAGACCCTTCGGTCCAGCAATATGATAAATACCCTCTTCTCGTACAAAAGATATTGCAGTCTATTTCATTTATGAAGTGCTTAGTCTTCGAAATGTTATGTAATATTTGGTAAATAAACAGAACGCTCTCATTTAAAGGATCATCGCATATGGTTCCAAGCTAGAAGGAAGAATCGCGTGGCACACTGTGCATTCCACACCATCCAAGGGGTTTCTCCAAATACGCAGAGCTGAAATAATGTACCCTGGTTCTGTGCTCTCCAAAGGAATTGTCATGCCCTATAAAGAGTCATATCTCAGCTCCCCCTGTCCATCATGGGGCCATAGTAAGATCCTCCTGTATGCAACCAACAAGTCAAAAACCAGACTATTGAGGCTCAAGTGACCCTTCTAGATTTGTGTGCAATGTTGGGTTCTTAGCTGCTGTCACAACAGGGGAATCCTGGAAGTGTGTGAATGATTGAAATAAATTAGAGTGCAATTAACTTCACAGACAGGTTCATTTCCCCATCTGTATACTATAGCATTGCGCTTAGCTGGTTGTCATAAGAGGATGACTTAAGATATGCCACCATTTGTAAAAACAACAGTATAAGCGCAGCTCTCCACACTGACTTGGATTTTGTGTTTCAGCAATCTGGAGCTTTTGTGGGGAAGGATACCCCAGGAATTTTATTGTCAGAGTTCACGCTGGTATTAACTTTAGTTTCATTTGTGTTCTTTTCCTCTGGATTACTCCAGGGGCCACATCGGACTTTTACTCACGTGTTATTTTTTTTAACTTTTTATCCCTCAATTATTATTATTGTTTTTTGAGTTTGTGAAAATTATCTAAGTGTTTCCTAATGTTGTTTCATTTGTGAATATACATAAACTTTTGATTTATATTTTGGTGAAGACATGCTACATTTGTTTCTTGATCTATCTATCTATCTATCTATCTATCTATCTATCTATCTATCTATCTATCTATCTATCTATCTATCTATCTATCTATCTATCTATCTATCTATCTATCTATCTATCTATCTATCTATCTATCTATCTATCTATCTATCTATCTATCTATCTATCTATCTATCTATCTATCTATCTATCTATCTATCTATCCATCCATCTATCTATCTATCTATCTATCTATCTATCTATCTATCTATCTATCTATCTATCTATCTATCTATCTATCTATCTATCTATCTATCTATCTATCTATCTATCTATCTATCTATCTATCTATCTATCTATCTATCTATCTATCTATCTATCTATCTATCTATCTATCTATCTATCTATCTATCTATCTATCTATCTATCTATCTATCTATCTATCTATCTATCTATCTATCTATCTATCTATCTATCTATCTATCTATCTATCTATCTATCTATCTATCTATCTATCTTTCTCTCTATCTATCTATCTATCTATCTATCTATCTATCTATCTATCTATCTATCTATCTATCTATCTATCTATCTATTTATCTATCTAACTATGCACAAATTAATTGTAACAATTTACACGCTGTTTAGATTAATTATCTTGGCTACCAAACGTTTACTTTACTATACTATTGCTACCTTTTTCTCTTAACAGAGGCTGACAGAGTGAGTGAGTTCAATTTTTTGTGTGTAGATTAGGAGTGAAACATAAATAAAATTCAACAGACCGGATGTCTTAAATCATTCTTAAGCACATCTGATAGGTCCAAATCTAAGCAAGGGCAGTAATCGTTATATGTATGGGATGTACAATAGATTGTAATGGTTATCCCACTTGAACAGCTGTTAATTTATTTAAAAAAATATATGAGTGTATCGCATTCGAATCTTTTAGATTCAGCCTGATTTTCACGGTGGCGGAGTTCCACGTGAGATGAATTTTCTAAGCTAATTTTGAGCGATGAGCGAAAGTTCTCGGTAAGTTAGCACCAGGCATTTGGTGATTAGCGGGGGTGTTCTGGGAGAGAATGTTTTTGGTGTCAGTGTGTACCGGGCGAGTGCACTGAGGAGATGTAAAGTGTTTTTCAATGTGTACCAGTGTACAGGCATTTATGCTGACATATATTATGTGTGAATATCCCAGATGAGATGTATTAGTTAAGGAGATGTTCCTTAGGCCTTGGGATACAGGCCAGTGTTTAAAGACTATGTACATTTTTTGAAGTGTTTGTGTCCTGGGCGTGACTGGAGAAGTCAGCCCAGTGTTTTTGGGGGAAGCCTGTACAGTGCTTGACATGTCGACTTATATTATGAGGCCAAGGTTTGGACAGGCCGTATTATGATTAACTGCAGTACAGCGATTTTTTGGAGCTGTTAGGAAGCTGTTAAAGAGCGCTGAGACGTCATATATATTGGAGGCCTATTATTTACTAGTACTGCGATCCCCAGCAGTCTTCTGGAGGGATTATATAGCGCTGAGGCATAATGTTATTTGAGGCCTATAACTATTGGTACTGCGTTTGCCAGTAGTTATTCTTGATGGATTATTATTATTATATGATGTGGATCCTTGTTTTGGTATGCTATTATAACCTGTGTAACATGCTGTGTTTCGTCGACGTTATCGTGACCGTGTTGTGGTGTAATTAAACTGTTCATTAACTGTCACAAGGCGTTCAACCCTCCATGACTCGTACGTGAGCTATCGTGGTGTGAGTGACTGTTTTCTACACACCCTTCACATATCATATACGGTAACAGCACAGCAGTACACCCTGGATATTTAGCCTACATACAGTATGCAACGAACAGACTGGATGAATAGCAGCCTGTATCAATAAGGTATATGGAAGAATCATACTGTATCAGTTGCCTTAATAATAATAAAAAGGGTGTATCAGTTGGTGGATGAATAGCAGCCTGTATCAATAAGGTATATGGAAGAATCATACTGTATCAGTTGCCTTAATAATGATAAAAAGGGTGTATCAGTTGGTGGCCAATGTGGGGAGATATGCTTCATGATTCAGTTCTGCTTTTTGAATTGAAGTTTTCAAGTGAGCTGTGCCAGTATTTTGGTGGCGCAATTACAGAAGTTTACTATCATAGTATACAAGAGATGTCAAGTACCTCCTTTCAAGTGGATTATCAACGAGATTGACAGACTGTGTACCCCTACAGTTACAGAGGGAATTCAAGCTGATATGCAGTCATTCTACGCGTGTGCCTCAAGTAGATGATTGGCAGTAATACAGTTCCTGTTTACCTGTGCGGTGTACGAGCACACATACCGTAGCAAGGACAAAGGACCTGAAGTGAGAAGTGTCAAGCTGCGGTGACCTTATGCGGTGAACTGTTTTCTTCAGCAGACTTTGTGATACCCAGCGTTTTGGACGGGCGTGCTTTCCTTTATTGAAGATAAGTGGTTTATGTTGTGGAAACTGTGCCATTTTATCTTGTGTCAACAAGTCTTCCTATATATATTGTGTAATATTTGTTATAATGAATATTTCATGTTAAATATTCTATGTTTCATGTCTACTTATGAAGATTATATCCCAGTTTACCCAGGGCTTCATAAGTGTTCTTTAGGATTTGTTTTGTAAGTGTCAAGTTTGTGACAATTCCGGTTTAAGGCTACAAACCTTACCGAAGTTTAGGTAACTAGTTGTCTCTTGGGACAAGTAAATGTATAGTTGTGAAGTAACGTTTCATTGTTGTTCTCGTAGTATTTTTCTCTGTTTTTTTAGTTTATTGATTAATTTGTTTGTGAGCGTCTTTCTCTATTTCCTATCTTTTAGTTTTTATACACATTTTCGTTTATATACGGTGTTGGGTATTGTCTTGTCAGTATTCGCGGTTATCATTACATGCTTTGTAAAATTTTTTGCTTTTAGTTCGGCTTTAATGTTCAGTTGACCTCTGCGAACGTTATCGTTTGTTCTGTAGTACCTTGTCTTTGTAACCATGATTCCTATTGTCTATATAATATGTTAGTTGTTGGTAACTTATTGTAAGACTTTAGTGCATAAGTGTTTAAGGCTATTTCACATAATATTGACATCACTCAAATTGATATAAAGGTATCCCTCATATTGGTGTATACTTTTACAAAGGTTCTATGCACATGAACTTATGCTACTATGGTATACAGTGATTAACTTATATTTGCAATTACTTGAAAAGATATCTAGCTTTGTGAGCTGAAAGGGTAATTGTCCGAATTTTTGGGTACATAAACTTGTGGTAATTATAGCTGGTGAATATATAAATAGTGGACTAAGTGATTGTACCACTATGGATCCTGACATGGATTCTGATATGGATCCGGATAATATGTTGCCTATATTGGTATATTTATTTCAGGATGGCCAGAATAATGACAATTTGCAATGCCCAGAACTCGAAGAACACGTAATGGGTCGATTTCTGGCTAATGCGTCATTTTTTCTAAGAATTTTCGCTCGAAATAATTTTCAGTCCATTCCTCATTTGGTAATGTCTGATGATTTAGCAGATTTACTGAATTATCTTCGTGTGTTTTTGAATCAGCAAATTGATATTAAACACGATCACATTGTGAGAAATATAAAGAAGATAATTTTCAAGGACGTTCATGATGATAAGAAAGAGAAGTTGAAGGATGAGAAGCAGATGGAAGGAATTAAACATAGTGCGTTACAGGAAAGGGAGAAGATTTTAGAAAGTGTTGCTAAGGAGAGCAAATTATAGGCAAAAGTTACTAAACTTGAAAGTGATTTATATAAATCAAACTTGGATCTTGAAAGAGGGCAAGAAGCATTAAATTCGGCATTGTGCAGGATTAAATACTTGGAAGTTAATTTGGGAGATAAGCAAGGCGAAACTATTAATCTCACGCAGAAACTTCAAGAACAGAAAGAGATGAATGACAAGTTGAAGGTTGAGAGCAATGTTCGTGAGAAGACTTACATAGAAATGCTTCATAATGTGTTAGATGATAATGAGATTCTCAGTTGCCAACTGAAAGGAAAGAAGAAGATACATGAGAAATTGAAAATTCAGGCAAAAAAATGTGAAAACGTATGTAAGGAAACACGTACTGATTTATTGGATAACAATGCGATTTTCGGTTGTCGACTTAGAGAAAAGTATTTGGCATCTCCCGAAAAGGTTAATGAGCTTGGGAATGGCCAGAAGAGTAAGACCGAGGCGCTTCATATGGAGTTAATACAATTAACAGCAAATAGGGAAAAGTGTAGTGGCTACCCAACAGCCTCTTCTGCCCCACATTCATTGATCAACGGGTTCAAACGCCTGTTGGCTATTGCTGTTGAAACGGACTACACATTCAAGGAAGCAGAAAGGACCAAGGAGTTCTTAAAGAACCCATTAAAGTTTGCTGCTGTTGCCAATACATTTGCACCAGCTTCAGCAGCCGATTTAGCACAAAACGAAGAGAAGAAGAGATTGGAAGAGTTAATAATGGAGAAGGATAAATTAGCTAAGATTGAGAAATTACTAGCGAAGGAAAGATGTAGAGTTTTGACATTCGATGACGTAATTAAGAAACAAAGTGAACAGATTTCACTTAAAAATATTGAAATTACGGAATTAAGGGAAAGAGTGGACGGTTTGGTTGATATAATTTTGGGTAGAAAAATGCTGTCTACTGTCAATGTTGACAGAGTTAGACAGAAAGACGGTTATCAACACGTCATAAAAGCGTCGAGTCAGCAACAGACACTCGATGCCAATACTAACATCAAACGTGGTGAGCGGAAATCCTTGCGTGGCAGATATAATTTTCAACGTACTGGTGACTATGCTGGTAATATTAATAATTCCTGGCGACAGGCCAACAAGGTTAATTCTACTGTGATACTTGATTCTGTACATCACAGTAAAGACAAGGATAAATTTCATGTCAAAGTTAAAAAAACTAACCTTGTATCTGAAGTGGGAAAGCCTCATAAAAACATAACAAGGGACAAGACTAGTAGTACTTGTGCCCAAAGTAATACTCAGTATGTTAGCCATAAGGATTTTATTATTTCTATTACTGATTCAGAGGTTAAGCACGCTGCCACAGAAAAGAAGAAAAACAATCTTGACAGGAGAGATTTTAAACATTACCAAGGGAGATCAGCAAATTGTAATCTGTCTTCTCCAAGAAACCAGAGACAGGTTAACAGATCTAAATATTTTCGTTCTAGAGATTTTCAAAATTATGGGAGAAATGATTACATGAAAGATTACAAATCTCACGATAATAGTTTTTCTAGAAGTCAACATAACCAATCTGGCAGATATTTTTATCAAAAGAGAAATAATAATGACAAATATGTTAACTTTTCTTAACAAAGGTCTAAAGTCATTAATAAACAAGGTAATAATGATAAAAATAAGGGCTCAAATACAACGGCTTGTTCTGCTTGTGGTTTTGAGAGAGTATCTCACTGTCGTGAGGGTAGAAATTTTTTTTCAGCATCCAATAGCGACGACCTTGAGCTACGATCATTTTCTGCCCCATAAGCCTCCTGTGGTGTTTACACGTGTCAAGGGAAGGCTTGTTGATCGGTGAAACGGCTACAGGTTCACACAAGCCACAGTTTTAGGTAAAGGTAACGTTAATTTTCGTTTTACATCGTTAAATCTTACTGTGAATTAAAAGAGAATTTTTATTATTTGTATATTTTCACAGCGACAGCTTTGCAATGAAACTCAATGTTCCGGTGTTACATTAGCAGACAGAGTAAAGTATGCCACCTTGTATCCATGTGGTTAACCAAGTGAAACCGGATAACAAGTTGAATCTGAATTGTATGCGGTTATCTTGCCAAGTTTATGACACTATTCAACACGGCTGGAATTATTGCCTGTTCAACATGGTTAAGATATAGATATTATTGTATCGTATAAATATAGGATATTATATAGAATTGTATTAAGATACTATATAACTTCTATTAGATAAGGCGTAATCTCATTTTTTATGCACTATTTTATGCACATATTTATTTTTTGTACGACGATGTTTTGATGATGCAACAATTATTTTCATACTATTCTTACACTATTGTGTTATGACGAATATTGTATGTATTATGATCGCAATAAGGTGTAAGATATCATTTGCGAGTGACTTGTCTTTGTAACTTTTTGATGAAATCAGTGGACTATAGTATTTACGCACGCTAGTCAGATGACTATGCTCATTTAGTCAATTCATGGTTGACATTTATGCTCTGTTGTGAGCTTAGCGCTACGAGAGCTGATACATCAAACATTGATGTCTTTTTGCAGCGATGATTATTAGGACTGTTTTATATGCATGATGAGTTTGTCAGCCCAATGCACAACCTCATTAGCTAGGTATGGTACAGTAGTCATCTTTAGAGAGTCTCTGTACTCACTAAATTTAGAATTTTTTCTTGTGTTTTGATGTCATGTTTATTTACGTATTAGCATTCTAAGACATTATGTAGTAACTATTATATTGTGAAAAATAATTTCGGAAACATAGTTTGATTATATCAGAGTTAATTTTGTATTGCAAGTTTAGTATATATTCTGAAACATTGGTTTCTAAGTTTTTCGAAAGAATAATACCTGTGAACTTAAAATAATGTGATTTTTTGTTCTTGCAATTTAGACATGCATCATTTTCCTAGCAGATTGTTTTGATTTTGTGTATGCTTAAGTATAATGATTTTTGTATGACACACATTTTTGTTAAGCTTATTACATTTTTGGTATGTTAATATAGGGTTAAATTTAAAAAAAATTAAAATACCATTTTTATTTAACTTTTAGCGTTGTGAAATATTTTTGTTTTTATTTTTGGAAAATGTTATTTTAAGATTGTAACATTTTTTGGTACCCTGCGCTTAACTGTGCGCTATAGAGGGAGTAATGATTTGTTTTTTATTACTTAACGCTTGATGGTGCGTTAGTTCGAGTTTATTTATAACGGTATTATTTTTTGTGTATGATGTCTGATGGTTGATGGTTACTTATGAATAAGTTGTATAACGGGGTTAAGGTTAGATTATGCTTCGTTTATCTACAGCTTTCTTTTGTGGTTGTTAGATATACACATACATTGTCTTTGTGTCCTATACTTTCTTGTCATCATTATATGTATTTATATGATACGTTGTTGATCAAATTGTTATTACGATGTATTAATCCATCGTTCTCTGCAGACATATCTAGGTTTGTTTTTTCTGTCTTTCATGATTATTCTTCATTTTATTCCATTTCTTTTACTGACTTTTCGGTAGCAGTTCATATGTGGATTATACTTTCCTGTTGCATTTATATGTCACTTGATACTATTTGTTTTCTTATACATCCTACAATACGGATTCTTACATCCTGTATATTGTTGGGTTAATTCTATACTGAATAGACTTAACTTTGTTGAAAGCAGATTATCTTTGTAGACTTACCTGATTATTTTGTATGCTTTGTTTTCTGCTTTACATATAATGCTCATAATTTTTTGGACGATATATAGTATTTGGACTTAACAGGTTGAGTAATTTTTCGGATTAGAACTTTATCACCCACTTAATTTTTTGGCGGAGTAATGTTTTAAACAAAATGATGTTATCATTTTTTCCCCGGGGGGTGGTGTAAACTGATAAGTCCAAATCTAAGCAACGGCAGTAATCGTTATATGTATTGGATGTACAATAGATTGTAATGGTTATCCCACTTGAACAGCTGTTAATTTATTTAAAAAAATATATGAGTGTATCGCATTCGAATCTTTTAGATTCAGCCTGATTTTCACGGTGGCGGAGTTCCACGTGAGATGAATTTTCTAAGCTAATTTTGAGCGATGAGCGAAAGTTCTCGGTAAGTTAGCCCCAGGCATTTGGTGATTAGCGGGGTTGTTCTGGGAGAGAATGTTTTTGGTGTCAGTGTGTACCGGGCGAGTGCACTGAGGAGATGTAAAGTGTTTTTCAATGTGTACCAGTGTACAGGCATTTATGCTGACATATATTATGTGTGATTATCCCAGATGAGATGTATTAGTTAAGGAGATGTTCCTTAGGCCTTGGGATACAGGCCAGTGTTTAAAGACTATGTACATTTTTTGAAGTGTTTGTGTCCTGGGCATGACTGGAGAAGTCAGCCCAGTGTTTTCGGGGGAAGCCTGTACAGTGCTTGACATGTCGACTTATATTATGAGGCCAAGGTTTGGACAGGCCGTATTATGATTAACTGCAGTACAGCGATTTTTTGGAGCTGTTAGGAAGCTGTTAAAGAGCACTGAGACGTCATATATATTGGAGGCCTATTATTTACTAGTACTGCGATCCCCAGCAGTCTTCTGGAGGGATTATATAGCGCTGAGGCATAATGTTATTTGAGGCCTATAACTATTGGTACTGCGTTTGCCAGTAGTTATTCTTGATGGATTATTATTATTATATGATGTGGATCCTTGTTTTGGTATGCTATTATAACCTGTGTAACATGCTGTGTTTCGTCGACGTTATCGTGACCGTGTTGTGGTGTAATTAAACTGTTCATTAACTGTCACAAGGCGTTCAACCCTCCATGACTCGTACGTGAGCTATCGTGGTGTGAGTGACTGTTTTCTACACACCCTTCACATATCATAGACGGTAACCCCACAGCAGTACACCCTGGATAATTAGCCTACATACAGTATGCAACGAACAGACTGGATGAATAGCAGCCTGTATCAATAAGGTATATGGAAGAATCATACTGTATCAGTTGCCTTAATAATAATAAAAAGGGTGTATCAGTTGGTGGATGAATAGCAGCCTGTATCAATAAGGTATATGGAAGAATCATACTGTATCAGTTGCCTTAATAATAATAAAAAAGGATGTATCAACATTATGATCAACCTTGTTTGGTACTATTCTAGCAGTTCAAGAGTTCTTTAACTCAACCATTTTCATATTTCCCTCGTAACAAAACTTGTCACCTAAACACGTTCAACTATTTGCTGCCGTTAATAAAACATTAATCTATCTTTCTTTTTAACCTTGTTATCAAAAGAGATTAATAAATATTTGATGAACTTTTATTTACCTTGTTTTGTCCAATTTTGAGGTGGTACTGTAAGTTTAAAAAAAATAATACTTTTATTTAATAACTTTTATTTATGGTTTGTTGTCTCTACAAATCTGGTGTGTTGAATTAAAATCATTGGGTAGATGTTTGTGATAGATAGCCTAAACGATAGACAAATAGTTTAAATGATTATATATATATATATATATATATGAGACAGACAGACAGACTTATAGATAGATAGATAGATAGATAGATAGATAGATAGATAGATAGATAGATAGATAGATAGATAGATAGATAGATAGATAGATAGTTAGATAGATATATAGATAGATAGATAGATAGATAGATAGATAGATAGATAGATAGATAGATAGATAGATAGATAGATAGATAGATAGATAGATAGATAGATAGATAGATAGATAGATAGATAGATAGATAGATAGATATAATTTCTAATGCTGAACCAAGCAGCTCATTTCAATGACTGTGTTTAAGTCTTGAGAGTTTTATAACAGAAGAAACACTATAGCAACCATGTACTTATCTTGAACAGTTATGTTAATATGCAGAAAAAATTTTTAAGAAAACTAACCACGAAATGAAATGTTTCAAAACAAGCATTCAATTAGCAGATACAAATTCTCTTTAAAAAATGATTTAAGGAAAATCATATTTGGATGACTGACAACATCTTAAAAAAAATAAGCGGAAAGAAAGAGAGCAAAAATCCCTTAAGAATATAAAACAACAAAGTAATACTTTGCGTAGACGATTAGTTTGACAATGTGCTTACCATAATATGGTTGTGTTGGGCGTACTGAAAGTAATTAAAACAGCAAGTTTAATATACATTTAAAAAAAATGAATGGTCTGTGATCTGTTAAAAGTTGTTAGTCGCATTACAGAATGTGTATGATAAATTATGTGAAAAGATAGTTGCGAGACAAGTAATGAGCCACCTAGAAAATGCACATATTCTCTCTGACCCTAGTTTATTTTATTAAAGGCCAAAAATAAAAATAAAACTTAAATAATTCCTTACTTTGACGAGCCGCACCACGTTTGAGACTGGCACATGTACAATTATAGGAGACCCTTCGGTCCAGCAATATGATAAATACCCTTTTCTCGTACAAAAGATATTGCAGTCTATTTCATTTATAAAGTGCTTAGTCTTTGAAATGTTATGTAATATTTGGTAAATAAACAGAAAGCTTGCATTTAAAGGATCATCGCATATGGTTCCAAGCTAGAAGGAAGAATCGCGTGGCACACTGTGCATTCCACACCATCCAAGGGGTTTCTCCAAATACGCAGAGCTGAAATACTGTACCCTGGTTCTGCGCTCTCCAAAGGAATTGTCATGCCCTATAAAGAGTCATATCTCAGATCCCCCTGTCCATCATGGGGCCATAGTAAGATCCTTCTGTATGCAACCAACAAGTCAAAAACCAGACTATTGAGGCTCAAATGACCCTTCTAGATTTGTGTGCAATGTTGGGTTCTTAGCTGGTGTCACAACAGGGGAATCCCTGGAAGTATGTGAATGAGTGAAATAAATTAGAGTGTAATTAACTTCACAGACAGGTTCATTTCCCCATCTGTATACTATAGCATTGCGCTTAGCTGGTTGTCATAAGAGGATGACTTAAGTTATGCTTCCATGCGTAAAAACAACAGTATAAGCGCAGCTCTCCACGCTGACTTGGATTTTGTGTTTCAGCAATCTGGAGCTTTTGTTGGGAAAGATACATCAGGAATTTTATTGTCAGAGTTCTCGCTGGTATTGATTTCAGTTTGATTTGTGTTATTTTCCTCTGGATTACTCCAGGGGCCACATCGGACTTTTACTCACGTGTTACTTTTGTTTAACTTTATGTCCCTCAATTATTATTATTATTTTTTTTTGAGTTTGTGAAAATTATCTAAGTGTTTCCTAATGTTGTTTCATTTGTGAATATACATAAACTTTTGATTTATATTTTGGTGAAGACATGCTACATTTGTTTCTTGATCTATCTATCTATCTATCTATCTATCTATCTATCTATCTATCTATCTATCTATCTATCTATCTATCTATCTATCTATCTATCTATCTATCTATCTATCTATCTATCTATCTATCTATCTATCTATCTATCTATCTTTCTATGTATCTATCTATCTATCTATCTATCTATCTATCTATCTATCTATCTATCTATCTATCTATCTATCTATCTATCTATCTATCTATCTATCTATCTATCTATCTATCTATCTATCTATCTATCTATTATCTATCTATCTATCTATCTATCTATCTATCTATCTATCTATCTATCTATCTATCTATCTATCTATCTATCTATCTATCTATCTATCTATCTATCTATCTATCTATCTATCTATCTATCTATCTATCTATCTATCTATCTATCTATCTATCTATCTATATATCTATCTATTTATCAATCTATCTATCTATCTATTTATCTATCTAACTATGCACAAATTAATTGTAACAATTTACACGCTGTTTAGATTAATTATCTTGGCTACCAAACGTTTACTTTACTATACTATTGCTACCTTTTTCTCTTAACAGAGGCTGACAGAGTGAGTGAGTTCAATTTTTTGTGTGTAGACTAGGAGTGAAACATAAATAAAATTCAACAGACCGGATGTCTTAAATCATTCTTAAGCACATCTTTATGATCAACCTTGTTTGGTACTATTCTAGCAGTTCAAGAGTTCTTTAACTCAACCATTTTCATATTTCCCTCGTAACAAAACTTGTCACTTAAACACGTTCAACTATTTGCTGCCGTTAATAAAACATTAATCTATTTTTCTTTTTAACCTTGTTATCAAAAGAGATTAATAAATATTTGATGAACTTTTATTTACCTTGTTTTGTCCAATTTTGAGGTGGTACTGTAAGTTAAAAAAAAAAATACTTTTATTTAATAACTTTTATTTATGGTTTGTTGTCTCTACAAATCTGGTGTGTTGAATTAAAATCATTGGGTAGATGTTTGTGATAGATAGCCTAAACGATAGACAAATAGTTTAAATGATTATATATATATATGAGACAGACAGACAGACTTATAGATAGATAGATAGATAGATAGATAGATAGATAGATAGATAGATAGATAGATAGATATATAGATAGATAGATATATAGATAGATAGATAGATAGATAGATAGATAGATAGATAGATAGATAGATAGATAGATAGATAGATAGATAGATAGATAGATAGATAGATAGATAGATAGATAGATAGATAGATAGATAGAGAGAGAGAGATAGATAGATAGATAGATAGATAGATAGATAGATAGATAGATAGATAGATAGATAGATAGATAGATAGATAGATAGATAGATAGATAGATAGATAGATAGATAGATAGATAGATAGATAGATAGATAGATAGATAGATAGATAGATATAATTTCTAATGCTGAACCAAGCAGCTCATTTCAATGACTGTGTTTAAGTCTTGAGAGTTTTATAACAGAAGAAACACTATAGCAACCATGTACTTATCTTGAACAGTTATGTTAATATGCAGAAAAAATTTTTAAGAAAACTAACCACGAAATGAAATGTTTCAAAACAAGAATTCAATTAGCAGATACAAATTCTCTTTAAAAAATGATTTAAGGAAAATCATATTTGGATGACTGACAACATCTTAAAAAAAATTAGCGGAAAGAAACAGAGCAAAAATCCCTTAAGAATATAAAACAACAAAGTAATACTTTGCGTAGACGATTAGTTTGACAATGTGCTTACCATAATATGGTTGTGTTGGGCGTACTGAAAGTAATTAAAACAGCAAGTTTAATATACATTTTAAAAAAATGAATGGTCTGTGATCTGTTAAAAGTTGTTAGTCGCATTACAGAATGTGTATGATAAATTATGTGAAAAGATAGTTGCGAGACAAGTAATGAGCCACCTAGAAAATGCACATATTCTCTCTGACCCTAGTTTATTTTATTAAAGGCCAAAAATAAAAATAAAACTTAAATAATTCCTTACTTTGACGAACCGCACCACGTTTGAGACTGGCACATGTACAATTATAGGAGACCCTTCGGTCCAGCAATATGATAAATACCCTCTTCTCGTACAAAAGATATTGCAGTCTATTTCATTTATAAAGTGCTTAGTCTTTGAAATGTTATGTAATATTTGGTAAATAAACAGAAAGCTTGCATTTAAAGGATCATCGCATATGGTTCCAAGCTAGAAGGAAGAATCGCGTGGCACACTGTGCATTCCACACCATCCAAGGGGTTTCTCCAAATACGCAGAGCTGAAATACTGTACCCTGGTTCTGCGCTCTCCAAAGGAATTGTCATGCCCTATAAAGAGTCATATCTCAGAACCCCCTGTCCATCATGGGGCCATAGTAAGTTCCTTCTGTATGCAACCAACAAGTCAAAAACCAGACTATTGAGGCTCAAATGACCCTTCTAGATTTGTGTGCAATGTTGGGTTCTTAGCTGGTGTCACAACAGGGGAATCCCTGGAAGTATGTGAATGAGTGAAATAAATTAGAGTGTAATTAACTTCACAGACAGGTTCATTTCCCCATCTGTATACTATAGCATTGCGCTTAGCTGGTTGTCATAAGAGGATGACTTAAGTTATGCCTCCATGCGTAAAAACAACAGTATAAGCGCAGCTCTCCACGCTGACTTGGATTTTGTGTTTCAGCAATCTGGAGCTTTTGTTGGGAAAGATACCCCAGGAATTTTATTGTCAGAGTTCTCGCTGGTATTGATTTCAGTTTGATTTGTGTTATTTTCCTCTGGATTACTCCAGGGGCCACATCGGACTTTTACTCACGTGTTACTTTTGTTTAGCTTTATGTCCCTCAATTATTATTATTATTTTTTTTTTGAGTTTGTGAAAATTATCTAAGTGTTTCCTAATGTTGTTTCATTTGTGAATATACATAAACTTTTGATTTATATTTTGGTGAAGACATGCTACATTTGTTTCTTGATCTATCTATCTATCTATCTATCTATCTATCTATCTATCTATCTATCTATCTATCTATCTATCTATCTATCTATCTATCTATCTATCTATCTATCTATCTATCTATCTATCTATCTATCTATCTATCTATCTATCTATCTATCTATCTATCTATCTATCTATCTATCTATCTATCTATCTATCTATCTATCTATCTATCTATCTATCTATCTATCTATCTATCTATCTATCTATCTATCTATCTATCTATCTATCTATCTATCTATCTATCTATCTATCTCTATCTATCTATCTATCTATCTATCTATCTATCTATCTATCTATCTCTATCTATCTATCTATCTATCTATCTATCTATCTATCTATCTATCTATCTATCTATCTATCTATCTATCTATCTATCTATCTATCTATCTATCTATCTATCTATCTATTTATCTATCTATCTATATATCTATCTATCTATCTATCTATCTATCTATCTATCTATCTAACTATGCACAAATTAATTGTAACAATTTACACGCTGTTTAGATTAATTATCTTGGCTACCAAACGTTTACTTTACTATACTATTGCTACCTTTTTCTCTTAACAGAGGCTGACAGAGTGAGTGAGTTCAATTTTTTTTTGTAGACTAGGAGTGAAACATAAATAAAATTCAACAGACCGGATGTCTTAAATCATTCTTAAGCACATCTTTATGATCAACCTTGTTTGGTACTATTCTAGCAGTTCAAGAGTTCTTTAACTCAACCATTTTCATATTTCCCTCGTAACAAAACTTGTCACTTAAACACGTTCAACTATTTGCTGCCGTTAATAAAACATTAATCTATTTTTCTTTTTAACCTTGTTATCAAAAGAGATTAATAAATATTTGATGAACTTTCACTTACCTTGTTTTGTCGAATTTTGAGGTGGTACTGTAAGTTAATAAAAAAAATACTTTTATTTAATAACTTTTATTTATGGTTTGTTGTCTGTACAAATCTGGTGTGTTGAATTAAAATCATTGGGTAGATGTTTGTGATAGATAGCCTAAACGATAGACAAATAGTTTGAATGATTATATATATATATGAGACAGACAGACAGACTTATAGATAGATAGATAGATAGATAGATAGATAGATAGATAGATAGATAGATAGATAGATAGATAGAAACATAGATAGATAGATAGATAGATAGATAGATAGATAGATAGATAGATAGATAGATAGATAGATAGATAGATAGATAGATAGATAGATAGATAGATAGATAGATAGATAGATAGATAGATAGATAGATAGATAGATAGAGAGATAGATAGATAGATAGATAGATAGATAGATAGATAGATAGATAGATAGATAGATAGATAGATAGATAGATAGATAGATAGATAGATAGATAGATAGATAGATAGATAGATAGATAGATAGATAGATAGATAGATAGATAGATAGATAGATAGATAGATAGATAGATAGATAGATAGATAGATAGATATAATTTCTAATGCTGAACCAAGCAGCTCATTTCAATGACTGTGTTTAAGTCTTGAGAGTTTTATAACAGAAGAAACACTATAGCAACCATGTACTTACCTTGAACAGTTATGTTAACATGCAGAAAAAAAAACTTCAGAAAACTTACCACGAAATGAAATGTTTCAAAACAAGCATTCAATTAGCAGATACAAATTCTCTTTAAAAAGTGATTTAAGGAAAATCATTTTTTGGCTGACTGACAACATCTTGAAAAAAATTAGCGGAAAGAAAGAGAGCAAAAATCCCTTAAGAATATAAAACAACAAAGTAATACTTTGCGTAGACGATTAGTTTGACAATGTGCTTACCATAATATGGTTGTGTTGGGCGTACTGAAAGTAATTAAAACAGCAAGTTTAATATACATTTTAAAAAAATGAATGGTCTGTGATCTGTTAAAAGTTGTTAGTCGCATTACAGAATGTGTATGATAAATTATGTGAAAAGATAGTCGCGAGACAAGTAATGAGCCACCTAGAAAATGCACATATTCTCTCTGACCCTAGTTTATTTTATTAAGGGCCAAAAATAATAATAAAACTTAAATATTGCCTTACTTTGACGAGTCGCACCACGTTTGAGACTGGCACATGTACATTAATAGGAGACCCTTCGGTCCAGCAATATGATAAATACCCTCTTCTCGTACAAAAGATATTGCAGTCTATTTCATTTATGAAGTGCTTAGTCTTCGAAATGTTATGTAATATTTGGTAAATAAACAGAAAGCTTGCATTTAAAGGATCATCGCATATGGTTCCAAGCTAGAAGGAAGAATCGCGTGGCACACTGTGCATTCCACACCATCCAAGGGGTTTCTCCAAATACGCAGAGCTGAAATACTGTACCCTGGTTCTGCGCTCTCCAAAGGAATTGTCATGCCCTATAAAGAGTCATATCTCAGCTCCCCCTGTCCATCATGGGGCCATAGTAAGATCCTCCTGTATGCAACCAACAAGTCAAAAACCAGACTATTGAGGCTCAAATGACCCTTCTAGATTTGTGTGCAATGTTGGGTTCTTAGCTGGTGTCACAACAGGGGAATCCCTGGAAGTATGTGAATGAGTGAAATAAATTAGAGTGTAATTAACTTCACAGACAGGTTCATTTCCCCATCTGTATACTATAGCATTGCGCTTAGCTGGTTGTCATAAGAGGATGACTTAAGTTATGCCTCCATGCGTAAAAACAACAGTATAAGCGCAGCTCTCCACGCTGACTTGGATTTTGTGTTTCAGCAATCTGGAGCTTTTGTTGGGAAAGATACCCCAGGAATTTTATTGTCAGAGTTCTCGCTGGTATTGATTTCAGTTTGATTTGTGTTATTTTCCTCTGGATTACTCCAGGGGCCACATCGGACTTTTACTCACGTGTTACTTTTGTTTAACTTTATGTCCCTCAATTATTATTATTATTTTTTTTTTGAGTTTGTGAAAATTATCTAAGTGTTTCCTAATGTTGTTTCATTTGTGAATATACATAAACTTTTGATTTATATTTTGGTGAAGACATGCTACATTTGTTTCTTGATCTATCTATCTATCTATCTATCTATCTATCTATCTATCTATCTATCTATCTATCTATCTATCTATCTATCTATCTATCTATCTATCTATCTATCTATCTATCTATCTATCTATCTATCTATCTATCTATCTATCTATCTATCTATCTATCTCTATCTATCTATCTATCTATCTATCTATCTATCTATCTATCTATCTATCTATCTATCTATCTATCTATCTATCTATCTATCTATCTATCTATCTATCTATCTATCTATCTATCTATCTATCTATCTATCTATCTATCTATCTATCTATCTATCTATCTATCTATCTATCTATCTATCTATCTATCTATCTATCTATCTATCTATCTATCTATCTATCTATCTATCTATCTATCTATCTATCTATCTATCTCTATCTATCTATCTATCTATCTATCTATCTATCTATCTATCTATCTATCTATCTCTATCTATCTATCTATCTATCTATCTATCTATCTATCTATCTATCTATCTATCTATCTATCTATCTATCTATCTATCTATCTATCTATCTATCTATCTATCTATCTATCTATCAATCTATCTATCTATCTATTTATCTATCTAACTATGCACAAATTAATTGTAACAATTTACACGCTGTTTAGATTAATTATCTTGGCTACCAAACGTTTACTTTACTATACTATTGCTACCTTTTTCTCTTAACAGAGGCTGACAGAGTGAGTGAGTTCAATTTTTTTTTGTGTAGACTAGGAGTGAAACATAAATAAAATTCAACAGACCGGATGTCTTAAATCATTCTTAAGCACATCTTTATGATCAACCTTGTTTGGTACTATTCTAGCAGTTCAAGAGTTCTTTAACTCAACCATTTTCATATTTCCCTCGTAACAAAACTTGTCACTTAAACACGTTCAACTATTTGCTGCCGTTAATAAAACATTAATCTATTTTTCTTTTTAACCTTGTTATCAAAAGAGATTAATAAATATTTGATGAACTTTTATTTACCTTGTTTTGTCCAATTTTGAGGTGGTACTGTAAGTTTAAAAAAAAATAATACTTTTATTTAATAACTTTTATTTATGGTTTGTTGTCTCTACAAATCTGGTGTGTTGAATTAAAATCATTGGGTAGATGTTTGTGATAGATAGCCTAAACGATAGACAAATAGTTTAAATGATTATATATATATATGAGACAGACATACAGACTTATAGATAGATAGATAGATAGATAGATAGATAGATAGATAGATAGATAGATAGATAGATAGATAGATAGATAGATAGATATATAGATAGATAGATAGATAGATAGATAGATAGATAGATAGATAGATAGATAGATAGATAGATAGATAGATAGATAGATAGATAGATAGATAGATAGATAGATAGATAGATAGATAGATAGATAGATAGATAGATAGATAGATAGATAGATAGATAGATAGATAGTTAGATAGATAGATAGATAGATAGATAGATAGATAGATAGATAGATAGATAGATAGATAGATAGATAGATAGATAGATAGATAGATAGATAGATAGATAGATAGATAGATAGATAGATAGATAGATAGATAGATAGATAGATAGATAGATAGATAGATAGATAGATAGATAGATAGATAGATAGATAGATAGATAGATAGATAGATAGATAGATAGATAGATAGATAGATAGATATAATTTCTAATGCTGAACCAAGCAGCTCATTTCAATGACTGTGTTTAAGTCTTGAGAGTTTTATAACAGAAGAAACACTATAGCAACCATGTACTTACCTTGAACAGTTATGTTAACATGCAGAAAAAAAAACTTCAGAAAACTTACCACGAAATGAAATGTTTCAAAACAAGCATTCAATTAGCAGATACAAATTCTCTTTAAAAAGTGATTTAAGGAAAATCATTTTTGGCTGACTGACAACATCTTGAAAAAAATTAGCGGAAAGAAAGAGAGCAAAAATCCCTTAAGAATATAAAACAACAAAGTAATACTTTGCGTAGACGATTAGTTTGACAATGTGCTTACCATAATATGGTTGTGTTGGGCGTACTGAAAGTAATTAAAACAGCAAGTTTAATATACATTTTAAAAAAAATGAATGGTCTGTGATCTGTTAAAAGTTGTTAGTCGCATTACAGAATGTGTATGATAAATTATGTGAAAAGATAGTCGCGAGACAAGTAATGAGCCACCTAGAAAATGCACATATTCTCTCTGACCCTAGTTTATTTTATTAAGGGCCAAAAAAAAAAAAAATTTAAATATTGCCTTACTTTGACGAGTCGCACCACGTTTGAGACTGGCACATGTACATTAATAGGAGACCCTTCGGTCCAGCAATATGATAAATACCCTCTTCTCGTACAAAAGATATTGCAGTCTATTTCATTTATGAAGTGCTTAGTCTTCGAAATGTTATGTAATATTTGGTAAATAAACAGAAAGCTTGCATTTAAAGGATCATCGCATATGGTTCCAAGCTAGAAGGAAGAATCGCGTGGCACACTGTGCATTCCACACCATCCAAGGGGTTTCTCCAAATACGCAGAGCTGAAATACTGTACCCTGGTTCTGCGCTCTCCAAAGGAATTGTCATGCCCTATAAAGAGTCATATATCAGCTCCCCCTGTCCATCATGGGGCCATAGTAAGATCCTCCTGTATGCAACCAACAAGTCAAAAACCAGACTATTGAGGCTCAAATGACCCTTCTAGATTTGTGTGCAATGTTGGGTTCTTAGCTGGTGTCACAACAGTGGAATCCCTGGAAGTATGTGAATGAGTGAAATAAATTAGAGTGTAATTAACTTTACAGACAGGTTCATTTCCCCATCTGTATACTATAGCATTGCGCTTAGCTGGTTGTCATAAGAGGATGACTTAAGTTATGCTTCCATGCGTAAAAACAACAGTATAAGCGCAGCTCTCCACGCTGACTTGGATTTTGTGTTTCAGCAATCTGGAGCTTTTGTTGGGAAAGATACCACAGGAATTTTATTGTCAGAGTTCTCGCTGGTATTGATTTTAGTTTGATTTGTGTTATTTTCCTCTGGATTACTCCAGGGGCCACATCGGACTTTTACTCGCGTGTTACTTTTGTTTAACTTTATGTCCCTCAATTATTATTATTATTTTTTTTTTGAGTTTGTGAAAATTATCTAAGTGTTTCCTAATGTTGTTTCATTTGTGAATATACATAAACTTTTGATTTATATTTTGGTGAAGACATGCTACATTTGTTTCTTGATCTATCTATCTATCTATCTATCTATCTATCTATCTATCTATCTATCTATCTATCTATCTATCTATCTATCTATCTATCTATCTATCTATCTATCTATCTATCTATCTATCTATCTATCTATCTATCTATCTATCTATCTATCTATCTATCTATCTATCTATCTATCTATCTATCTATCTATCTATCTATCTATCTATCTATCTATCTATCTATCTATCTATCTATCTATCTATCTATCTATCTATCTATCTATCTATCTATCTATCTATCTATCTATCTATCTATCTATCTATCTATCTATCTATCTATCTATCTATCTATCTATCTATGTATCTATCTATCTATCTATCTATCTATCTATCTATCTATCTATCTATCTATCTATCTATCTATCTATCTATCTATCTATCTATCTATCTATCTATCTATCTATCTATCTATCTATCTATCTATCTATCTATATCTCTATCTATCTATCTATCTATCTATCTATCTATCTATCTATCTATCTATCTATCTATCTATCTATCTATCTATCTATCTATTTATCAATCTATCTATCTATCTATTTATCTATCTAACTATGCACAAATTAATTGTAACAATTTACACGCTGTTTAGATTAATTATCTTGGCTACCAAACGTTTACTTTACTATACTATTGCTACCTTTTTCTCTTAACAGAGGCTGACAGAGTGAGTGAGTTCAATTTTTTTTTTGTAGACTAGGAGTGAAACATAAATAAAATTCAACAGACCGGATGTCTTAAATCATTCTTAAGCACATCTTTATGATCAACCTTGTTTGGTACTATTCTAGCAGTTCAAGAGTTCTTTAACTCAACAATTTTCATATTTCCTTGTAACAAAACTTGTCACTTAAACACGTTCAACTATTTGCTGCCGTTAATAAAACATTAATCTATCTTTCTTTTTAACCTTGTTATCAAAAGAGATTAATAAATATTTGATGAACTTTTATTTACCTTGTTTTGTCCAATTTTGAGGTGGTACTATAAGTTTAAAAAAAATAATACTTTTATTTAATAACTTTTATTTATGGTTTGTTGTCTCTACAAATCTGGTGTGTTGAATTAAAATCATTGGGTAGATGTTTGTGATAGATAGCCTAAACGATAGACAAATAGTTTAAATGATTATATATATATATATGAGACAGACATACAGACTTATAGATAGATAGATAGATAGATAGATAGATAGATAGATAGATAGATAGATAGATAGATAGATAGATAGATAGATAGATATATATAGATAGATAGATAGATAGATAGATAGATAGATAGATAGATAGATAGATAGATAGATAGATAGATAGATAGATAGATAGATAGATAGATAGATAGATAGATAGATAGATAGATAGATAGATAGATAGATAGATAGATAGATAGATAGATAGATAGATAGATAGATAGATAGATAGATAGATAGATAGATAGATAGATAGATAGATAGATATATAGATAGATAGATAGATAGATAGATAGATAGATAGATAGATAGATAGATAGATAGATAGATAGATAGATAGATAGATAGATAGATAGATAGATAGATAGATAGATAGATAGATAGATAGATAGATAGAGATAGATAGATAGATAGATAGATAGATAGATAGATAGATAGATAGATAGATAGATAGATAGATAGATAGATATAATTTCTAATGCTGAACCAAGCAGCTCATTTCAATGACTGTGTTTAAGTCTTGAGAGTTTTATAACAGAAGAAACACTATAGCAACCATGTACTTACCTTGAACAGTTATGTTAACATGCAGAAAAAAAAAACTTCAGAAAACTAACCACCAACTGAAATGTTTCAAAACAAGCATTCAATTAGCAGATACAAATTCTCTTTAAAAAGTGATTTAAGGAAAATCATTTTTGGCTGACTGACAACATCTTGAAAAAAAATTAGCGGAAAGAAAGAGAGCAAAAATCCCTTAAGAATATAAAACAACAAAGTAATACTTTGCGTAGACGATTAGTTTGACAATGTGCTTACCATAATATGGTTGTGTTGGGCGTACTGAAAGTAATTAAAACAGCAAGTTTAATATACATTTTTAAAAAATGAATGGTCTGTGATCTGTTAAAAGTTGTTAGTCGCATTACAGAATGTGTATGATAAATTATGTGAAAAGATAGTCGCGAGACAAGTAATGAGCCACCTAGAAAATGCACATATTCTCTCTGACCCTAGTTTATTTTATTAAGGGCAAAAAATAATAATAAAACTTAAATATTGCCTTACTTTGACGAGTCGCACCACGTTTGAGACTGGCACATGTACATTAATAGGAGACCCTTCGGTCCAGCAATATGATAAATACCCTCTTCTCGTACAAAAGATATTGCAGTCTATTTCATTTATGAAGTGCTTAGTCTTCGAAATGTTATGTAATATTTGGTAAATAAACAGAAAGCTTGCATTTAAAGGATCATCGCATATGGTTCCAAGCTAGAAGGAAGAATCGCGTGGCACACTGTGCATTCCACACCATCCAAGGGGTTTCTCCAAATACGCAGAGCTGAAATACTGTACCCTGGTTCTGCGCTCTCCAAAGGAATTGTCATGCCCTATAAAGAGTCATATCTCAGATCCCCCTGTCCATCATGGGGCCATAGTAAGATCCTTCTGTATGCAACCAACAAGTCAAAAACCAGACTATTGAGGCTCAAATGACCCTTCTAGATTTGTGTGCAATGTTGGGTTCTTAGCTGGTGTCACAACAGGGGAATCCCTGGAAGTATGTGAATGAGTGAAATAAATTAGAGTGTAATTAACTTCACAGACAGGTTCATTTCCCCATCTGTATACTATAGCATTGCGCTTAGCTGGTTGTCATAAGAGGATGACTTAAGTTATGCCTCCATGCGTAAAAACAACAGTATAAGCGCAGCTCTCCACGCTGACTTGGATTTTGTGTTTCAGCAATCTGGAGCTTTTGTTGGGAAAGATACCACAGGAATTTTATTGTCAGAGTTCTCGCTGGTATTGATTTTAGTTTGATTTGTGTTATTTTCCTCTGGATTACTCCAGGGGCCACATCGGACTTTTACTCGCGTGTTACTTTTGTTTAACTTTATGTCCCTCAATTATTATTATTTTTTTTATTTTTGAGTTTGTGAAAATTATCTAAGTGTTTCCTAATGTTGTTTCATTTGTGAATATACATAAACTTTTGATTTATATTTTGGTGAAGACATGCTACATTTGTTTCTTGATCTATCTATCTATCTATCTATCTATCTATCTATCTATCTATCTATCTATCTATCTATCTATCTATCTATCTATCTATCTATCTATCTATCTATCTATCTATCTATCTATCTATCTATCTATCTATCTATCTATCTATCTTTCTATCCATCTATCTATCTATCTATCTATCTATCTATCTATCTATCTATCTATCTATCTATCTATCTATCTATCTATCTATCTATTATCTATCTATCTATCTATCTATCTATCTATCTATCTATCTATCTATCTATCTATCTATCTATCTATCTATCTATCTATCTATCTATCTATCTATCTATCTATCTATCTATCTATCTATCTATCTATCTATCTATCTATCTATCTATCTATCTATCTATCTATCTATCTATCTATCTATCTATCTATCTATCTATCTATCTATCTATCTATCTATCTATCTATCTATCTATCTATCTATCTATCTATCTATCTATCTATCTATCTATCTATCTATCTATCTATCTATCTATCTATCTATCTATCTATCTATCTATCTATCTATCTATCTATCTATCTATCTATCTATCTATCTATCTATCTATCTATCTATCTATCTATCTATCTATCTATCTATCTATTTATCTATCTATCTATCTATCTATCTATCTATCTATCTATCTATCTATCTATCTATCTATCTATCTATCTATCTAACTATGCACAAATTAATTGTAACAATTTACACGCTGTTTAGATTAATTATCTTGGCTACCAAACGTTTACTTTACTATACTATTGCTACCTTTTTCTCTTAACAGAGGCTGACAGAGTGAGTGAGTTCAATTTTTTTTGTGTAGACTAGGAGTGAAACATAAATAAAATTCAACAGACCGGATGTCTTAAATCATTCTTAAGCACATCTTTATGATCAACCTTGTTTGGTACTATTCTAGCAGTTCAAGAGTTCTTTAACTCAACCATTTTCATATTTCCCTCGTAACAAAACTTGTCACTTAAACACGTTCAACTATTTGCTGCCGTTAATAAAACATTAATCTATCTTTCTTTTTAACCTTGTTATCAAAAGAGATTAATAAATATTTGATGAACTTTTATTTACCTTGTTTTGTCCAATTTTGAGGTGGTACTATAAGTTTAAAAAAAATAATACTTTTATTTAATAACTTTTATTTATGGTTTGTTGTCTCTACAAATCTGGTGTGTTGAATTAAAATCATTGGGTAGATGTTTGTGATAGATAGCCTAAACGATAGACAAATAGTTTAAATGATTATATATATATATGAGACAGACATACAGACTTATAGATAGATAAATAGATAGATAGATAGATAGATAGATAGATAGATAGATAGATAGATAGATAGATAGATATAATATAGATAGATAGATAGATAGATAGTTAGATAGATAGATAGATAGATAGATAGATAGATAGATAGACAGATAGTTAGATAGATAGATAGATAGATAGATAGATAGATAGATAGATAGATAGATAGATAGATAGATAGATATAGATAGATAGATAGATAGATAGATAGATAGATAGATAGATAGATAGATAGATAGATAGATAGATAGATAGATAGATAGATAGATAGATAGATAGATAGATAGATAGATAGATATAGATAGATAGATAGATAGATAGATAGATAGATAGATAGATAGATAGATAGATAGATAGATAGATAGATAGATAGATAGATAGATAGATAGATAGATAGATAGATAGATAGATAGATAGATAGATAGATAGATAGATAGATAGATATAATTTCTAATGCTGAACCAAGCAGCTCATTTCAATGACTGTGTTTAAGTCTTGAGAGTTTTATAACAGAAGAAACACTATAGCAACCATGTACTTACCTTGAACAGTTATGTTAACATGCAGAAAAAAAAAACTTCAGAAAACTTACCACGAAATGAAATGTTTCAAAACAAGCATTCAATTAGCAGATACAAATTCTCTTTAAAAAGTGATTTAAGGAAAATCATTTTTGGCTGACTGACAACATCTTGAAAAAAATTAGCGGAAAGAAAGAGAGCAAAAATCCCTTAAGAATATAAAACAACAAAGTAATACTTTGCGTAGACGATTAGTTTGACAATGTGCTTACCATAATATGGTTGTGTTGGGCGTACTGAAAGTAATTAAAACAGCAAGTTTAATATACATTTTTTAAAAATGAATGGTCTGTGATCTGTTAAAAGTTGTTAGTCGCATTACAGAATGTGTATGATAAATTATGTGAAAAGATAGTCGCGAGACAAGTAATGAGCCACCTAGAAAATGCACATATTCTCTCTGACCCTAGTTTATTTTATTAAGGGCCAAAAATAATAATAAAACTTAAATATTGCCTTACTTTGACGAGTCGCACCACGTTTGAGACTGGCACATGTACATTAATAGGAGACCCTTCGGTCCAGCAATATGATAAATACCCTCTTCTCGTACAAAAGATATTGCAGTCTATTTCATTTATGAAGTGCTTAGTCTTCGAAATGTTATGTAATATTTGGTAAATAAACAGAAAGCTTGCATTTAAAGGATCATCGCATATGGTTCCAAGCTAGAAGGAAGAATCGCGTGGCACACTGTGCATTCCACACCATCCAAGGGGTTTCTCCAAATACGCAGAGCTGAAATACTGTACCCTGGTTCTGCGCTCTCCAAAGGAATTGTCATGCCCTATAAAGAGTCATATATCAGCTCCCCCTGTCCATCATGGGGCCATAGTAAGATCCTCCTGTACGCAACCAACAAGTCAAAAACCAGACTATTGAGGCTCAAATGACCCTTCTAGATTTGTGTGCAATGTTGGGTTCTTAGCTAGTGTCACAACAGGGGAATCCCTGGAAGTATGTGAATGAGTGAAATAAATTAGAGTGTAATTAACTTCACAGACAGGTTCATTTCCCCATCTGTATACTATAGCATTGCGCTTAGCTGGTTGTCATAAGAGGATGACTTAAGTTATGCTTCCATGCGTAAAAACAACAGTATAAGCGCAGCTCTCCACGCTGACTTGGATTTTGTGTTTCAGCAATCTGGAGCTTTTGTTGGGAAAGATACCACAGGAATTTTATTGTCAGAGTTCTCGCTGGTATTGATTTTAGTTTGATTTGTGTTATTTTCCTCTGGATTACTCCAGGGGCCACATCGGACTTTTACTCGCGTGTTACTTTTGTTTAACTTTATGTCCCTCAATTATTATTATTATTTTTTTTTTTAAGTTTGTGAAAATTATCTAAGTGTTTCCTAATGTTGTTTCATTTGTGAATATACATAAACTTTTGATTTATATTTTGGTGAAGACATGCTACATTTGTTTCTTGATCTATCTATCTATCTATCTATCTATCTATCTATCTATCTATCTATCTATCTATCTATCTATCTATCTATCTATCTATCTATCTATCTATCTATCTATCTATCTATCTATCTATCTATCTATCTATCTATCTATCTATCTATCTATCTATCTATCTATCTATCTATCTATCTATCTATCTATCTATCTCTATCTATCTATCTATCTATCTATCTATCTATCTATCTATCTATCTATCTATCTATCTATCTATCTATCTATCTATCTATCTATCTATCTATCTATCTATCTATCTATCTATCTATCTATCCTATCTATCTATCTATCTATCTATCTATCTATCTATCTATCTATCTATCTATCTATCTATCTATCTATCTATCTATCTATCTATCTATCTATCTATCTATCTATCTATCTATCTATCTATCTATCTATCTATCTATCTATCTATCTATCTATCTATCTATCTATCTATCTATATATCTATCTATTTATCAATCTATCTATCTATCTATTTATCTATCTAACTATGCACAAATTAATTGTAACAATTTACACGCTGTTTAGATTAATTATCTTGGCTACCAAACGTTTACTTTACTATACTATTGCTACCTTTTTCTCTTAACAGAGGCTGACAGAGTGAGTGAGTTCAATTTTTTTTTTTTGTAGACTAGGAGTGAAACATAAATAAAATTCAACAGACCGGATGTCTTAAATCATTCTTAGGCACATCTTTATGATCAACCTTGTTTGGTACTATTCTAGCAGTTCAAGAGTTCTTTAACTCAACAATTTTCATATTTCCTTGTAACAAAACTTGTCACTTAAACACGTTCAACTATTTGCTGCCGTTAATAAAACATTAATCTATCTTTCTTTTTAACCTTGTTATCAAAAGAGATTAATAAATATTTGATGAACTTTTATTTACCTTGTTTTGTCCAATTTTGAGGTGGTACTATAAGTTTAGAAAAAAATAATACTTTTATTTATAACTTTTATTTATGGTTTGTTGTCTCTACAAATCTGGTGTGTTGAATTAAAATCATTGGGTAGATGTTTGTGATAGATAGCCTAAACGATAGACAAATAGTTTAAATGATTATATATATATATGAGACAGACATACAGACTTATAGATAGATAAATAGATAGATAGATAGATAGATAGATAGATAGATAGATAGATAGATAGATAGATAGATAGATAGATAGATAGATAGATAGAGATAGATAGATAGATAGATAGATAGATAGATAGATAGATAGATAGATAGATAGATAGATAGATAGATAGATAGATAGATAGATAGATAGATAGATAGAAATATAGATAGATAGATAGATAGATAGATAGATAGATAGATAGATAGATAGATAGATAGATAGATAGATAGATAGATAGATAGATAGATAGATAGATAGATAGATAGATAGATAGATAGATAGATAGATAGATAGATAGATAGATAGATAGATAGATAGATAGATAGATAGATAGATAGATAAATAGATAGATAGATAGATAGATAGATAGATAGATAGATAGATAGATAGATAGATAGATAGATAGATAGATAGATAGATAGATAGATAGATAGATAGATAGATAGATAGATAGATAGATAGATAGATAGATAGATAGATATAATTTCTAATGCTGAACCAAGCAGCTCATTTCAATGACTGTGTTTAAGTCTTGAGAGTTTTATAACAGAAGAAACACTATAGCAACCATGTACTTACCTTGAACAGTTATGTTAACATGCAGAAAAAAAAAACTTCAGAAAACTAACCACCAAATGAAATGTTTCAAAACAAGCATTCAATTAGCAGATACAAATTCTCTTTAAAAAGTGATTTAAGGAAAATCATTTTTGGCTGACTGACAACATCTTGAAAAAAAATTAGCGGAAAGAAAGAGAGCAAAAATCCCTTAAGAATATAAAACAACAAAGTAATACTTTGCGTAGACGATTAGTTTGACAATGTGCTTACCATAATATGGTTGTGTTGGGCGTACTGAAAGTAATTAAAACAGCAAGTTTAATATACATTTTTTAAAAATGAATGGTCTGTGATCTGTTAAAAGTTGTTAGTCGCATTACAGAATGTGTATGATAAATTATGTGAAAAGATAGTCGCGAGACAAGTAATGAGCCACCTAGAAAATGCACATATTCTCTCTGACCCTAGTTTATTTTATTAAGGGCCAAAAAATAATAATAAAACTTAAATATTGCCTTACTTTGACGAGTCGCACCACGTTTGAGACTGGCACATGTACATTAATAGGAGACCCTTCGGTCCAGCAATATGATAAATACCCTCTTCTCGTACAAAAGATATTGCAGTCTATTTCATTTATGAAGTGCTTAGTCTTCGAAATGTTATGTAATATTTGGTAAATAAACAGAAAGCTTGCATTTAAAGGATCATCGCATATGGTTCCAAGCTAGAAGGAAGAATCGCGTGGCACACTGTGCATTCCACACCATCCAAGGGGTTTCTCCAAATACGCAGAGCTGAAATACTGTACCCTGGTTCTGCGCTCTCCAAAGGAATTGTCATGCCCTATAAAGAGTCATATATCAGCTCCCCCTGTCCATCATGGGGCCATAGTAAGATCCTCCTGTATGCAACCAACAAGTCAAAAACCAGACTATTGAGGCTCAAATGACCCTTCTAGATTTGTGTGCAATGTTGGGTTCTTAGCTGGTGTCACAACAGTGGAATCCCTGGAAGTATGTGAATGAGTGAAATAAATTAGAGTGTAATTAACTTTACAGACAGGTTCATTTCCCCATCTGTATACTATAGCATTGCGCTTAGCTGGTTGTCATAAGAGGATGACTTAAGTTATGCCTCTATGCGTAAAAACAACAGTATAAGCGCAGCTCTCCACGCTGACTTGGATTTTGTGTTTCAGCAATCTGGAGCTTTTGTTGGGAAAGATACCACAGGAATTTT
>JAMPIV010016415.1:57500-65000 GCA_024509875.1 Oreohelix idahoensis
CACCACGTTTGAGACTGGCACATGTACATTAATAGGAGACCCTTCGGTCCAGCAATATGATAAATACCCTCTTCTCGTACAAAAGATATTGCAGTCTATTTCATTTATGAAGTGCTTAGTCTTCGAAATGTTATGTAATATTTGGTAAATAAACAGAAAGCTTGCATTTAAAGGATCATCGCATATGGTTCCAAGCTAGAAGGAAGAATCGCGTGGCACACTGTGCATTCCACACCATCCAAGGGGTTTCTCCAAATACGCAGAGCTGAAATACTGTACCCTGGTTCTGCGCTCTCCAAAGGAATTGTCATGCCCTATAAAGAGTCATATCTCAGATCCCCCTGTCCATCATGGGGCCATAGTAAGATCCTTCTGTATGCAACCAACAAGTCAAAAACCAGACTATTGAGGCTCAAATGACCCTTCTAGATTTGTGTGCAATGTTGGGTTCTTAGCTGGTGTCACAACAGGGGAATCCCTGGAAGTATGTGAATGAGTGAAATAAATTAGAGTGTAATTAACTTCACAGACAGGTTCATTTCCCCATCTGTATACTATAGCATTGCGCTTAGCTGGTTGTCATAAGAGGATGACTTAAGTTATGCCTCCATGCGTAAAAACAACAGTATAAGCGCAGCTCTCCACGCTGACTTGGATTTTGTGTTTCAGCAATCTGGAGCTTTTGTTGGGAAAGATACCCCAGGAATTTTATTGTCAGAGTTCTCGCTGGTATTGATTTTAGTTTGATTTGTGTTATTTTCCTCTGGATTACTCCAGGGGCCACATCGGACTTTTACTCACGTGTTACTTTTGTTTAACTTTATGTCCCTCAATTATTATTATTATTTTTTTTTTTGAGTTTGTGAAAATTATCTAAGTGTTTCCTAATGTTGTTTCATTTGTGAATATACATAAACTTTTGATTTATATTTTGGTGAAGACATGCTACATTTGTTTCTTGATCTATCTATCTATCTATCTATCTATCTATCTATCTATCTATCTATCTATCTATCTATCTATCTATCTATCTATCTATCTATCTATCTATCTATCTATCTATCTATCTATCTATCTATCTATCTATCTATCTATCTATCTATCTATCTATCTATCTATCTATCTATCTATCTATCTATCTATCTATCTATCTATCTATCTATCTATCTATCTATCTATCTATCTATCTATCTATCTATCTATCTATCTATCTATCTATCTATCTATCTATCTATCTATCTATCTATCTATCTATCTATCTATCTATCTATCTATCTATCTATCTATCTATCTATCTATCTATCTATCTATCTATCTATCTATCTATCTATCTATCTATCTATCTATCTATCTATCTATCTATCTATCTATCTATCTATCTATCTATCTATCTATCTATCTATCTATCTATCTATCTATCTATCTATCTATCTATCTATCTATCTATCTATCTATCTATCTATCTATCTATATATCTATCTATTTATCAATCTATCTATCTATCTATTTATCTATCTAACTATGCACAAATTAATTGTAACAATTTACACGCTGTTTAGATTAATTATCTTGGCTACCAAACGTTTACTTTACTATACTATTGCTACCTTTTTCTCTTAACAGAGGCTGACAGAGTGAGTGAGTTCAATTTTTTTTTGTGTAGACTAGGAGTGAAACATAAATAAAATTCAACAGACCGGATGTCTTAAATCATTCTTAAGCACATCTTTATGATCAACCTTGTTTGGTACTATTCTAGCAGTTCAAGAGTTCTTTAACTCAACAATTTTCATATTTCCCTCGTAACAAAACTTGTCACTTAAACACGTTCAACTATTTGCTGCCGTTAATAAAACATTAATCTATTTTTCTTTTTAACCTTGTTATCAAAAGAGATTAATAAATATTTGATGAACTTTTATTTACCTTGTTTTGTCCAATTTTGAGGTGGTACTGTAAGTTTAAAAAAAATAATACTTTTATTTAATAACTTTTATTTATGGTTTGTTGTCTCTACAAATCTGGTGTGTTGAATTAAAATCATTGGGTAGATGTTTGTGATAGATAGCCTAAACGATAGACAAATAGTTTAAATGATTATATATATATGAGACAGAGAGACAGACTTATAGATAGATAGATAGATAGATAGATAGATAGATAGATATATAGATAGATAGATAGATATATAAGATAGATAGATAGATAGATAGATAGATAGATAGATAGATAGATAGATAGATAGATAGATAGATAGATAGATAGATAGATAGATAGATAGATAGATAGATAGATAGATAGATAGATAGATAGATAGATAGATAGATAGATAGATAGATAGATAGATAGATAGATAGATAGATAGATAGATAGATAGATAGATAGATAGATAGATATATAGATAGATAGATAGATAGATAGATAGATAGATAGATAGATAGATAGATAGATAGATAGATAGATAGATAGATAGATAGATAGATAGATAGATAGAGATAGATAGATAGATAGATAGATAGATAGATAGATAGATAGATAGATAGATAGATAGATAGATAGATAGATAGATAGATAGATAGATAGATAGATAGATAGATAGATAGATAGATAGATAGATAGATAGATAGATAGATATAATTTCTAATGCTGAACCAAGCAGCTCATTTCAATGACTGTGTTTAAGTCTTGAGAGTTTTATAACAGAAGAAACACTATAGCAACCATGTACTTACCTTGAACAGTTATGTTAACATGCAGAAAAAAAAAACTTCAGAAAACTAACCACCAAATGAAATGTTTCAAAACAAGCATTCAATTAGCAGATACAAATTCTCTTTAAAAAGTGATTTAAGGAAAATCATTTTTGGCTGACTGACAACATCTTGAAAAAAATTAGCGGAAAGAAAGAGAGCAAAAATCCCTTAAGAATATAAAACAACAAAGTAATACTTTGCGTAGACGATTAGTTTGACAATGTGCTTACCATAATATGGTTGTGTTGGGCGTACTGAAAGTAATTAAAACAGCAAGTTTAATATACATTTTAAAAAAATGAATGGTCTGTGATCTGTTAAAAGTTGTTAGTCGCATTACAGAATGTGTATGATAAATTATGTGAAAAGATAGTCGCGAGACAAGTAATGAGCCACCTAGAAAATGCACATATTCTCTCTGACCCTAGTTTATTTTATTAAGGGCCAAAAATAATAATAAAACTTAAATATTGCCTTACTTTGACGAGTCGCACCACGTTTGAGACTGGCACATGTACATTAATAGGAGACCCTTCGGTCCAGCAATATGATAAATACCCTCTTCTCGTACAAAAGATATTGCAGTCTATTTCATTTATGAAGTGCTTAGTCTTCGAAATGTTATGTAATATTTGGTAAATAAACAGAAAGCTTGCATTTAAAGGATCATCGCATATGGTTCCAAGCTAGAAGGAAGAATCGCGTGGCACACTGTGCATTCCACACCATCCAAGGGGTTTCTCCAAATACGCAGAGCTGAAATACTGTACCCTGGTTCTGCGCTCTCCAAAGGAATTGTCATGCCCTATAAAGAGTCATATATCAGCTCCCCCTGTCCATCATGGGGCCATAGTAAGATCCTCCTGTACGCAACCAACAAGTCAAAAACCAGACTATTGAGGCTCAAATGACCCTTCTAGATTTGTGTGCAATGTTGGGTTCTTAGCTAGTGTCACAACAGGGGAATCCCTGGAAGTATGTGAATGAGTGAAATAAATTAGAGTGTAATTAACTTTACAGACAGGTTCATTTCCCCATCTGTATACTATAGCATTGCGCTTAGCTGGTTGTCATAAGAGGATGACTTAAGTTATGCTTCCATGCGTAAAAACAACAGTATAAGCGCAGCTCTCCACGCTGACTTGGATTTTGTGTTTCAGCAATCTGGAGCTTTTGTTGGGAAAGATACCCCAGGAATTGTATTGTCAGAGTTCTCGCTGGTATTGATTTTAGTTTGATTTGTGTTATTTTCCTCTGGATTACTCCAGGGGCCACATCGGACTTTTACTCGCATGTTACTTTTGTTTAACTTTATGTCCCTCAATTATTATTATTATTTTTTTTTGAGTTTGTGAAAATTATCTAAGTGTTTCCTAATGTTGTTTCATTTGTGAATATACATAAACTTTTGATTTATATTTTGGTGAAGACATGCTACATTTGTTTCTTGATCTATCTATCTATCTATCTATCTATCTATCTATCTATCTATCTATCTATCTATCTATCTATCTATCTATCTATCTATCTATCTATCTATCTATCTATCTATCTATCTATCTATCCATCTATCTATCTATCTATCTATCTATCTATCTATCTATCTATCTATCTATCTATCTATCTATCTATCTATCTATCTATCTATCTATCTATCTATCTATCTATCTATCTATCTATCTATCTATCTATCTATCTCTATATCTATCTATCTATCTATCTATCTATCTCTATCTATCTATCTATCTATCTATCTATCTATCTATCTATCTATCTATCTATCTATCTATCTATCTATCTATCTATCTATCTATCTATCTATCTATCTATCTATCTATCTATCTATCTATCTATCTATCTATCTATCTATTTATCAATCTATCTATCTATCTATCTATCTATCTAATTATGCACAAATTAATTGTAACAATTTACACGCTGTTTAGATTAATTATCTTGGCTACCAAACGTTTACTTTACTATACTATTGCTACCTTTTTCTCTTAACAGAGGCTGACAGAGTGAGTGAGTTCAATTTTTTTTTTGTAGACTAGGAGTGAAACATAAATAAAATTCAACAGACCGGATGTCTTAAATCATTCTTAGGCACATCTTTATGATCAACCTTGTTTGGTACTATTCTAGCAGTTCAAGAGTTCTTTAACTCAACAATTTTCATATTTCCTTGTAACAAAACTTGTCACTTAAACACGTTCAACTATTTGCTGCCGTTAATAAAACATTAATCTATCTTTCTTTTTAACCTTGTTATCAAAAGAGATTAATAAATATTTGATGAACTTTTATTTACCTTGTTTTGTCCAATTTTGAGGTGGTACTATAAGTTTAAAAAAAATAATACTTTTATTTAATAACTTTTATTTATGGTTTGTTGTCTCTACAAATCTGGTGTGTTGAATTAAAATCATTGGGTAGATGTTTGTGATAGATAGCCTAAACGATAGACAAATAGTTTAAATGATTATATATATATATGAGACAGATATACAGACTTATATATAGATAGATAGATAGATAGATAGATAGATAGATAGATAGATAGATAGATAGATAGATAGATAGATAGATAGATAGATAGATAGATAGATATATAGATAGATAGATAGATAGATAGATAGATAGATAGATAGATAGATAGATAGATAGATAGATAGATAGATAGATAGATAGATAGATAGATAGATAGATAGATAGATAGATAGATAGATAGATAGATAGATAGATAGATAGATAGATAGATAGTTAGATAGATAGATAGATAGATAGATAGATAGATAGATAGATAGATAGATAGATAGATAGATAGATAGATAGATAGATAGATAGATAGATAGATAGATAGATAGATAGATAGATAGATAGATAGATAGATAGATAGATAGATAGATAGATAGATAGATAGATAGATAGATAGATAGATAGATATAATTTCTAATGCTGAACCAAGCAGCTCATTTCAATGACTGTGTTTAAGTCTTGAGAGTTTTATAACAGAAGAAACACTATAGCAACCATGTACTTACCTTGAACAGTTATGTTAACATGCAGAAAAAAAAAAACTTCAGAACACTAACCACGAAATGAAATGTTTCAAAACAAGCATTCAATTAGCAGATACAAATTCTCTTTAAAAAGTGATTTAAGGAAAATCATATTTGGATGACTGACAACATTTTGAAAAAAATTAGCGGAAAGAAAGAGAGCAAAAATCCCTTAAGAATATAAAACAACAAAGTAATACTTTGCGTAGACGATTAGTTTCACAATGTGCTTACCATAATATGGTTGTGTTGGGCGTACTGAAAGTAATTAAAACAGCAAGTTTAATATACATTTAAAAAAAATGAATGGTCTGTGATCTGTTAAAAGTTGTTAGTCGCATTACAGAATGTGTATGATAAATTATGTGAAAAGATAGTCGCGAGACAAGTAATGAGCCACCTAGAAAATGCACATATTCTCTCTGACCCTAGTTTATTTTATTAAGGGCCAAAAATAATAATAAAACTTAAATATTGCCTTACTTTGACGAGTCGCACCACGTTTGAGACTGGCACATGTACATTAATAGGAGACCCTTCGGTCCAGCAATATGATAAATACCCTCTTCTCGTACAAAAGATATTGCAGTCTATTTCATTTATGAAGTGCTTAGTCTTCGAAATGTTATGTAATATTTGGTAAATAAACAGAAAGCTTGCATTTAAAGGATCATCGCATATGGTTCCAAGCTAGAAGGAAGAATCGCGTGGCACACTGTGCATTCCACACCATCCAAGGGGTTTCTCCAAATACGCAGAGCTGAAAAACTGTACCCTGGTTCTGCGCTCTCCAAAGGAATTGTCATGCCCTATAAAGAGTCATATATCAGCTCCCCCTGTCCATCATGGGGCCATAGTAAGATCCTCCTGTACGCAACCAACAAGTCAAAAACCAGACTATTGAGGCTCAAATGACCCTTCTAGATTTGTGTGCAATGTTGGGTTCTTAGCTAGTGTCACAACAGGGGAATCCCTGGAAGTATGTGAATGAGTGAAATAAATTAGAGTGTAATTAACTTTACAGACAGGTTCATTTCCCCATCTGTATACTATAGCATTGCGCTTAGCTGGTTGTCATAAGAGGATGACTTAAGTTATGCTTCCATGCGTAAAAACAACAGTATAAGCGCAGCTCTCCACGCTGACTTGGATTTTGTGTTTCAGCAATCTGGAGCTTTTGTTGGGAAAGATACCCCAGGAATTGTATTGTCAGAGTTCTCGCTGGTATTGATTTTAGTTTGATTTGTGTTATTTTCCTCTGGATTACTCCAGGGGCCACATCGGACTTTTACTCGCATGTTACTTTTGTTTAACTTTATGTCCCTCAATTATTATTATTATTTTTTTTTGAGTTTGTGAAAATTATCTAAGTGTTTCCTAATGTTGTTTCATTTGTGAATATACATAAACTTTTGATTTATATTTTGGTGAAGACATGCTACATTTGTTTCTTGATCTATCTATCTATCTATCTATCTATCTATCTATCTATCTATCTATCTATCTATCTATCTATCTATGTATCTATCTATCTATCTATCTATCTATCTATCTATCTATCTATCTATCTATCTATCTATCTATCTATCTATCTATCTATCTATCTATCTATCTATCTATCTATCTATCTATCTATCTATCTATCTATCTATCTATCTATCTATCTATCTATCTATCTATCTATC
>JAMPIV010016415.1:67500-73458 GCA_024509875.1 Oreohelix idahoensis
TTCTAAGGCTGAACCAAGTAGCTCATTTCAATGACTGTGTTTAAGTCTTGAGAGTTTTAGAAAACAGAAGACACGCTATAGCAACCATGTACTTACCTTGAACAGTTATGTTAACATGCAGAAAAAAAACTTCAGAAAACTAACCACGAAATGAATTGTTTCAAAACAAGCATTCAATTAGCAGATACAAATTCTCTTTAAAAAGTGATTTAAGGAAAATCATATTTGGATGACTGACAACATCTTGAAAAAAATTAGCGGAAAGAAACAGAGCAAAAATCCCTTAAGAATATAAAACAACAAAGTAATACTTTGCGTAGACGATTAGTTTGACAATGTGCTTACCATAATATGGTTGTGTTGGGCGTACTGAAAGTAATTAAAACAGCAAGTTTAATATACATTTAAAAAAATGAATGGTCTGTGATCTGTTAAAAGTTGTTAGTCGCATTACAGAATGTGTATGATAAATTATGTGAAAAGATAGTCGCGAGACAAGTAATGAGCCACCTAGAAAATGCACATATTCTCTCTGACCCTAGTTTATTTTATTAAGGGCCAAAAATAAAAATAAAACTTAAATATTGCCTTACTTTGACGAGTCGCACCACGTTTGAGACTGGCACATGTACAATTATAGGAGACCCTTCGGTCCAGCAATATGATAAATACCCTCTTCTCGTACAAAAGATATTGCAGTCTATTTCATTTATGAAGTGCTTAGTCTTCAGAATGTTATGTAATATTTGGTAAATAAACAGAAAGCTTGCATTTAAAGGATCATCGCATATGGTTCCAAGCTAGAAGGAAGAATCGCGTGGCACACTGTGCATTCCACACCATCCAAGGGGTTTCTCCAAATACGCAGAGCTGAAATACTGTACCCTGGTTCTGCGCTCTCCAAAGGAATTGTCATGCCCTATAAAGAGTCATATTTCAGCTCCCCCTGTCCATCATGGGGCCATAGTAAGATCCTCCTGTATGCAACCAACAAGTCAAAAACCAGACTATTGAGGCTCAAATGACCCTTCTAGATTTGTGTGCAATGTTGGGTTCTTAGCTGGTGTCACAACTGGGGAATCCCTGGAAGTGTGTGAATGATTGAAATAAATTAGAGTGTAATTAACTTCACAGACAGGTTCATTTCCCCATCTGTATACTACAGCATTGCGCTTAGCTGGTTGTCATAAGAGGATGACTTAAGATATGAATCCATGCGTAAAAACAACAGTATAAGCGCAGCTCTCCACGCTGACTTGGATTTTGTGTTTCAGCAATCTGGAGCTTTTGTGGGGAAAGATACCCCAGGAATTTTATTGTCAGAGTTCTCGCTGGTATTGATTTTAGTTTGATTTGTGTTATTTTTCTCTGGATTACTCCAGGGGCCACATCGGACTTTTACTCACGTGTTACTGTTTTTTAACTTTATGTCCTTCAATTATTATTATTTTTTTTTTTTGAGTTTGTGAAAATTATCTAAGTGTTTCCTAATGTTGTTTCATTTGTGAATATACATAAACTTTTGATTTATATTTTGGTGAAGACATGCTACATTTGTTTCTTGATCTATCTATCTATCTATCTATCTATCTATCTATCTATCTATCTATCTATCTATCTATCTATCTATCTATCTATCTATCTATCTATCTATCTATCTATCTATCTATCTATCTATCTATCTATCTATCTATTATCTATCTATCTATCTATCTATCTATCTATCTATCTATCTATCTATCTATCTATCTATCTATCTATCTATCTATCTATCTATCTATCTATCTATCTATCTATCTATCTATCTATCTATCTATCTATCTATCTATCTATCTATCTATCTACCTACCTATCTACCTACCTACCTATCTATCTATCTATCTATCTATCTATCTATCTATCTACCTACCTATCTACCTACCTATCTATCTATCTATCTATCTATCTATCTATCTATCTATCTATCTATCTATCTATCTATCTATCTATCTATCTATCTATCTATCTATCTATCTATCTATCTATCTATCTATCTATCTATCTATCTATCTATCTACCTATATATATATCTATCTATCTATATATCTATCTATTTATCAATCTATCTATCTATCTATTTATCTATCTAACTATGCACAAATTAATTGTAAAAATTTACACGCTGCTTAGATTAATTATCTTGGCTACCAAACGTTTACTTTACTATACTATTGCTACCTTTTTCTCTTAACAGAGGCTGACAGAGTGAGTGAGTTCAATTATTTTTGTGTAGACCAGGAGTGAAACATAAATAAAATTCAACAGACCGGATGTCTTAAATCATTCTTAAGCACATCTTTATGATCAACCTTGTTTGGTACTATTCTAACAGTTCAAGAGTTCTTTAACTCAACCATTTTTATATTTCCCTGGTAACAAAACTTGTCACTTAAACACGTTCAACTATTTGCTGCCGTTAATAAAACATTAATCTATCTTTCTTTTTAACCTTGTTAACAAAAGAGATTAATAAATATTTGATGAACTTTCATTTACCTTGTTTTGTCCAATTTTGAGGTGGTACTGTAAGTTTAAAAAAAATAATACTTTTATTTAATAACTTTTATTTATGGTTTGTTGTCTGTACAAATCTGGTGTGTTGAATCAAAATCATTGGGTAGATGTTTGTGATAGATAGCGTAAACGGTAGACAAATAGTTTAAATGATTATATATATATATATATATATATATATATATATATATATATATATATATATATATATATATATATATATATATATAGATATATATATATATATAATGAGACAGACAGAAGATATATATAGAATAAAAGATAGAAAGATAATAAAACATAGATAAATAGATAGATAAAATAGATAAATAATAGATAGATAATAGATAGATAGATAGATAGATAGATAATATAATAGATAGATATATAATATAGGTATGTATATAATAATAGATGATATAGAAAGATAGATAGATAGATAGATACAGACAGACATACAGACTAACAGATAGATAGATAGATAGATAGATAGATAGATAGATAGATAGATAGATAGATAGATAGATAGATAGATAGATAGATAGATAGATAGATAGATAGATAGATAGATAGATAGATAGATAGATAGATAGATAGATATATAGATAGATAGATAGATAGATAGATAGATAGATAGATAGATAGATAGATAGATAGATAGATAGATAGATAGATAGATAGATAGATAGATAGATAGATAGATAGATAGATAGATAGATAGATAGATAGATAGATAGATAGATAGATAGAAAGAAAGATAGATAGATATATAGATAGATAGATAGATAGATAGATAGATAGATAGATAGATAGATAGATAGATAGATAGATAGATAGATAGATAGATAGATAGATAGATAGATAGATAGATAGATAGATAGATAGATAGATAGATAGATAGATAGATAGATGGATAGATTGATAGATAGATAGATAGATAGATAGATAGATAGATAGATAGATAGATAGATAGATAGATAGATAGATAGATAGATAGATAGATAGATAGATAGATAGATAGATAGATAGATAGATAGATAGATAGATAGATAGATAGATAGAATGATAGATAGATAGATAGATAGATAGATAGATAGAATGATAAATAGTAGTACAAATAGATACAAGCAGTAGATAGATATTTAAGTAGTTTTACAATAGATTAGTAAGATAATAGATAGATAGCATTATTTAAAGATAGATAGATAGATAGATAGATAGATATAGAAGGAAGAAGATATGATAGGCAAATGTGATTTAGATAGATAGATTGTTAGATAAAGATAGATAGATAGAATAATAGATTCTGGCTCTAGATATTCGGTCATGTTTAAAGATAGATATTTGCTATGTGATAGATAGATAGATAATATTTGTATAATAGATAGATATAGACTATAGATAAATAGATAGACCCTTCTAGATAGATAGATAGTTATAGTGTTATCCTGATAGATTGATATATAGATAGATAGATAGAGAGATAGTTAGATAGATAGATAGATAGATAGATAGATAGATAGATAGATAGATAGATAGATAGATAGATAGATAGATAGATAGATAGATAGATAGATAGATAGATAGATAGATAGATAGATAGCTAGATTGATAGATAGATAGATAGATAGATAGATAGATAGATAGATAGATAGATAGATAGATAGATAGATAGATAGATAGATAGATAGATAGATAGATAGATAGATAGATAGATAGATAGATAGATAGATAGATAGATAGATAGATAGATAGATAGATAGATAGATAGATAGATAGATAGATAGATAGATAGATAGATAGATAGATAGATAGATAGATAGATAGATAGATAGGTAGGTAGGTAGATAGATAGATAAATAGATAGATAGATAGAAGAAAACAGAAGACACGCTATAGCAACCATGTACTTACCTTGAACAGTTATGTTAACATGCAGAAAAAAAACTTCAGAAAACTAACCACGAAATGAATTGTTTCAAAACAAGCATTCAATTAGCAGATACAAATTCTCTTTAAAAAGTGATTTAAGGAAAATCATATTTGGATGACTGACAACATCTTGAAAAAAATTAGCGGAAAGAAACAGAGCAAAAATCCCTTAAGAATATAAAACAACAAAGTAATACTTTGCGTAGACGATTAGTTTGACAATGTGCTTACCATAATATGGTTGTGTTGGGCGTACTGAAAGTAATTAAAACAGCAAGTTTAATATACATTTTAAAAAAATGAATGGTCTGTGATCTGTTAAAAGTTGTTAGTCGCATTACAGAATGTGTATGATAAATTATGTGAAAAGATAGTCGCGAGACAAGTAATGAGCCACCTAGAAAATGCACATATTCTCTCTGACCCTAGTTTATTTTATTAAGGGATAAAAATAAAACTTAAATATTGCCTTACTTTGACGAGTCGCACCACGTTTGAGACTGGCACATGTACAATTATAGGAGACCCTTCGGTCCAGCAATATGATAAATACCCTCTTCTCGTACAAAAGATATTGCAGTCTATTTCATTTATGAAGTGCTTAGTCTTCAGAATGTTATGTAATATTTGGTAAATAAACAGAAAGCTTGCATTTAAAGGATCATCGCATATGGTTCCAAGCTAGAAGGAAGAATCGCGTGGCACACTGTGCATTCCACACCATCCAAGGGGTTTCTCCAAATACGCAGAGCTGAAATACTGTACCCTGGTTCTGCGCTCTCCAAAGGAATTGTCATGCCCTATAAAGAGTCATATTTCAGCTCCCCCTGTCCATCATGGGGCCATAGTAAGATCCTCCTGTATGCAACCAACAAGTCAAAAACCAGACTATTGAGGCTCAAATGACCCTTCTAGATTTGTGTGCAATGTTGGGTTCTTAGCTGGTGTCACAACAGGGGAATCCCTGGAAGTGTGTGAATGATTGAAATAAATTAGAGTGTAATTAACTTCACAGACAGGTTCATTTCCCCATCTGTATACTATAGCATTGCGCTTAGCTGGTTGTCATAAGAGGATGACTTAAGATATGAATCCATGCGTAAAAACAACAGTATAAGCGCAGCTCTCCACGCTGACTTGGATTTTGTGTTTCAGCAATCTGGAGCTTTTGTGGGGAAAGATACCCCAGGAATTTTATTGTCAGAGTTCTCGCTGGTATTGATTTTAGTTTGATTTGTGTTATTTTTCTCTGGATTACTCCAGGGGCCACATCGGACTTTTACTCACGTGTTACTGTTTTTTAACTTTATGTCCTTCAATTATTATTATTATTTTTTTTTTGAGTTTGTGAAAATTATCTAAGTGTTTCCTAATGTTGTTTCAACAACGCAGTTTAGGATTAATATCTTGGCTACCAAACGTTTACTTTACTATACTTATTGCTACCTTTTTACCTTTCTCTTAACAGAGGCT
>JAMPIV010016416.1:0-93524 GCA_024509875.1 Oreohelix idahoensis
AAAAGTATTAATATTTCAGTTAATTGTAATTGACTAGCACCATAAGTCAGGGACTAGTCAGTCAATCAGATGTCATAAGTTATACAGTCACAGTAAGTAACAACATTTCAATGATAACAGAATTAGTATTAATATATCAGTAATAAACATCATCTGGTTTATTCTGCTCCCTATACCATCCTTTCATATTCTATAACTTGATCTTACCCAAATCACATCAGATACAAATTCAAATTACTAATGCCATTCTTAGCATCTACACAAAATTAATACACAAATAAATAAAGTGAGTGCCCGACTGACGAAACGATAGTGTTGCTTTCTTCAGTAGCACTATTACATAATTATTTGAATTGAAACTGGCTGGGGGGAACACTCCAGTTTACCAGCTGTAACTGGGTACAAAGTTGTGCGGTCGAAGTAGGGAAGGCAAAGGCAGCGAGGAAGGGGACTAGTCACCTAACCTCGTAAAAGCGGTATCTTCCATGCTGAAGCTTCTAACAATTCATTTCCCTATGACAATCTCTGGTCATGGGACTGCCTTTATCTTCGTAAACGATAAAGCATTTAATATCGACGAGATACAGCATTTAATATAATAAATATTTTCTATTTGGCTGTGGGACTAGTTTGAATACCTTTTAGTACAAACAACAATCATCCATAAAGCACATGTTTAAATCATATTCAAAATAACAATACATTATATCAATGAATATTATACAGTTGATAAATCTCTACCTTCTTATCCATGTAATTTCCCAAACTGTTATTTGTTGATTTTAGTATTTAGTACAGAAGTGGGTTTACTAGTGTTTCAGCGTAACTGTGGGCAGCCGTAATACGCATATATCTCCGTTAATGATAATTTCCTACAGTTTCTTCTATTATGCAGTTATACATAATCCTTTCCTGGACCACAATGTGAAATCCTTTTCATAATGGTTCCCTTCTGCTTTTATATATCCTTGGCGATTTCCTCTGTCTGATACACATTTCGCTGATATGCCGCCATTTTGAAAGCGGTCAATCGATCGTTGACGGGTTTATAAATCTACATGAACACGTTTGCAATGACTTGAAACCAATTTTGCGACATAGCTCCCCCATATTTTAAGCTGGATGATACCTAGCTTAACTATTGGGTACAAGACAATTGCAAATCGACCATTCCGAGGTCAGTTTTCCTTCCTTCTATCCTGCTCTAGCTCTGTGGGATGGGGACTGAGAAAATCCGCACGCCCCTTCTGTTTTCCAGGAATATTCATCCCTTACTATCTCTCTTTTTCCCGTTCGGCTTTTCATCCAGGCCCTTACTGCTGGTGAAACGGGGTCGGTAGCTTTCCCTTGAAGTTTACCGCCCTCTTTCCGTTGATAGTTGGTTGCGGTTTTTTCGCCGCAAATCCGTAGGTGTTTGATTTTCGCTACGTGATTTGTTCCTTTTTTCCAGCGCATGGGATTCAGACTGCAATTGACCCTGTGTGGGATGTTTCCTTTCCCCTCCAGTGCAAATCTCGGAAGTACCCATGATTGCTGGTTTTCTTGTAGACATTTGATGAAGACTCTTCCGTCGACTTTCTGAATCTACATGGGTGCACTCTGGACAGGAATTTACATACCGATTAATGTCTTCCGTAATGCCCGGCCAGTAGTACTGGGTGGCTACTCTTTGTTTTGTGGCACCATTACCCAGGTGTTCACTCAAAGTTGTTATGTGCCCCCAGCCCATAACCTTATTTCTATAGGTGGATGGCACAACAATTTGACCATGACTTTTCGTCCCTCTGCCAGCTTTCCTGTGCAAGAGTCCATGTTCCATATAGAAATGTCCTTTCCTTGGAGTGTTATGAGTTTTTGACAATTTTCCAAAACAAGGCTTCAATGTGCTGTCTGCTTCTTGAGCCCGTTTCATTTGAGTCGAATGAAATTTTAATTTGGTGTCCCTCTCTATGTTCCTGGAGTCAGACCTGGTCTGGATTCCTGCCATAACCATAGGTTTTACAGGGTCTCCCAAGAAAACATATCTACGCCCCAACATCAGGGGGTAAAAGGGATCATCTATCACCGCTGCATTTATCTCCCCTTCCACATAGCGACAACTGACATGAATCTTTGCTATGGGTAAAGTAAGGGGTGATGTTCCTTTTAGTGGCCCTTGAATATCTACTGTTTCTGTGGTGATTTGTTCAGGGCGCACCAGAGATGCACACACGACTGCGTCATAGGACAAACCTGTGTCATACATTCCTGTGACTTGTCGTGAAACATTCTAAATCCACATATATAAATTAAAAGGTAAATGTAAAGCCTAACACATAAATTCAATAAAAGGAAAGAGAAATGGTAAAAGTACAGTGCTGTCACAATGGCGTACAAAAATCCCGCTTGTTTTCTACTTCGTCTGCAAATTGTAACGTTTCACGTTGATAGTAAAGCCTACTGCATCACTACACGCTTTCTACAATAAAACGTATACTGTATTTCTAAGAAAACCTTGAGCTAGGCACACTGCGTAATGACCTAAGTTAATACTTCCATTAATTTCATTTTATACACTACGTTAACATAAACGGAAAGACAGATGAACTTAGGATAGAGAGAGGGAGGGCTGAAAGCAGGAACGCATGCAACACTAACACGCGTCTCGCGATATACAATTAATGCCACCCTCCCCGCGCAAAAGGCCAGAGGCACTAACTTTTTTTCAAATAGACCGTGATAAAAAACACTACAACTACGAGAGTTAGGTTTAAAAACCTGAAAAACGCTTATTAGGAAACATGACATTATACTGGTTTACGTTTGAAAGCCTGACAGTACAGCAGACACCCTAAAAGTTTGGAAGTGAGGAGGTGGTAACAGTACGACTATCCTAGAAGAAAATACATATTTTGAACGCCGCCACTTAGCTCCCTTAAAACTTAAATATTTGGGTTCCTTAGGACTTGCTGACAAAGAATATGTTAAGTGTTACGCAAATAGTCTAGGAATTAACAAATTATAGCCAAAAGAAAATAGTGAAGGTGTCAGACAACACCAAAAAATAATCGCACAGTGGCATGTTTTGAAACCACTATTTTACGGGAAATGGGCCACCATGTAAAATCCTATTTGATTGGATAGAAGTAAATGTAAGGCTAAACACGATTAGTCGGACTACAAATACTAATTTTTTGTTGTTAGGGAAACGTGAGTAGGGGTACTTTTTTGAAAAGCTGTGTAAACATGGCCCGATTGGTTAGACCCGCCAATATAGTCAATTAAGAGCGTCAGTTCAGTGCCACATTTTAAAATAAACTTACTAAGAAACAGTGCGTTGAGATCCAGATCATATTTTTCTAAATAAAAGTCTGGGACAGAGGCAGATCGGAATTTGTGCCATATTCATCGCCAGTCAACGTATCTGTGTATTATTTCCATGAATTGTGGTAAGCTTGATATATTCGATATCTTTTTTAATGAAAATTGAATGTAAATTGATAATTTATGTCTGTATATGTGCGTGGTTCAGTAGCGAACATGAGGCAAGGCCTAGATAGTGCTCCAACCTGAACAGAACGTGTCGGAGAAAAGAAAACTGCATGGAATTGCCAAATAGTACACTGACACCTATCTTATTGACTAGAAGGAAATAATGCTGGAATTGCAGAGGCGTAGTAACCATTAGGGAGGAGTTTACTGGTGTAAATTGTTTCAGATGAAGCTAGCAGTTGGCCTACCGCTCTGAACTCAGTGTTTGTTCTGTATTGTGTTCAGTGTGGAAATAGATTATAAATTAGATCTGAAGTAGGAGGTACAACCTTCTTGTTTCAGGGACTGTGGTCCTAGTTATCGAAGCAGCACCTGGTCTGAGTTTTGCTGAATCCAGAGGCTGACAGCATACTCCTTGGTCCAGATAGCGACCAGTGAGGTGTCTCCAGAACACAGTGAAGCAATCGAGCAGAGGAGTCTTTTCCTGCCGCCATCACGAAAGATAAGCTTCTGTGGCCAGAGTAGCTCAACATTATGTGCCCCCTCAAAAATTGACATTTGATTAAACACAGAGGGACAATTAATTGGTTCAAATGACAGGAACTGTGAACTTTTCCCAATACTATTTCCCCGATAATCAAACACTTGAAGTCATGATGAAAAACAACAACCAAGCTTAAACAAAACCAGTATTACCTCATATTACTACTGCACAAATTACACACATAGAATAATAATAATAAAATATGTCAATACAAAGTTCATATATATAAACTGTGTACATACTATTTGTAATTACATTTGATTGTGATTCCTGGTTCACTGTGTAGTTGAATCAGGATACCCATTATTGAAAGAATTAATACATATATTTTTAAACTTAAACACTTGACTCATTTAAGATAGTCTTATAGAGTGTTATATGTGTGTGAGTGTCACAGTGTTGTAAAGTGTTGTGGAATAAATTAAATTGTTTATCTGTCTGTTGTTGTTGTGACTTACACTTCATCATTTTCATAAACCTAGACATTTAACGTAGTCATCACAATATTCCAGAATAATTCTGACTGAGGTATAAATGTGGTAGCAAGTAAGGTCATCTGTAATACACCACACTTATTAGATACAGATACCTTCACAGCTGATCTCAGTCAGTACACTAAGTCCCCTATAAATATTTATAACATCCCACTTTACCACATATATTGGGGTCCTGTCCGGGATTTTGAATCTTTCCCTATTATAAATATTGGGGGTAATTCACTTCAGGGAATAATAAAAATTTAAAAGGTATCCTTGGGTGGAATTAAATAAGGTTGAGCTCTCAGTGCCTGTGGTTGTCTTTGGATAATTAATTACAGATTGTATTGTTTAGTTAGACATTATATACATTTACCTGTTAGAAAATGGCGGACCTAGCCAAATTTCGATCTGCTGCTGTGCAGACTGCTAAAGAGTTAGGAATGGACGGGCAAATTATGATTGCTTATGTCACTACTGAATGTGACAAATTTATTGAACGCGAAGAAAGAAGATTAGAAAAAGAGGCTGAAAGAAAGTTAGAGGCTGAAAAAGAAATTAAGAGGCTGCAGATTGAGGCTGAGGCTAAGAAATTGGAGGCGGATCGTGAGGCGGAAATAAAGAGGCTCCAGTTGGAAGAACAAAAGGCAGAAAGGGAAGACAGAAGATTGGCTGCAGAGAGGGAAGCAGAAAAGGAGGAGAAGAGATTACAAAGGGAACATGAGTTACGACTAAGGGAGTTTGAGTTTCAAGGCCATGCTCCTGAAAATGGTGCCAGTCCCTTTACCTCCGATGCTACTGCTAGTCAGGGAGCCTCAACCTCCGCTATGAACTTTCATTTAGATCATTTTGTTGAGAAAGAAGATGATATTGAGAGCTATCTAAATAGATATGAACTATTAGCTACCACGTATGGGTTAGAAAGAGAAAGGTGGAGCTTAAAGTTATCTCAAGGGCTTCGTGGGGCAGCTTATGAAGTTTTTGCCAAAATGAGCAGAAGTGATCAAGAAAATTATGACATGCTAAAGCAGGCTCTTTTGTTAAGATATGAAAAGAACGCAGAATTTTATAGGAAAAAATTTAGGAATGCTAAACTACTGTCAGATGAAACCTATCACCAGTTCTCTGCATGGTTAGAGACATACTTGGAGAAATGGACTTCTCTGGGGAAAACCCAAGATCTTAAGGAAATGGTCCTTATAGAACAATTAAGAGAGTCCATGGCTCCAGACCTGAGAAAGTTTCTCATGGAACAAGGTGCAGAGAGGCTGGGTGAGTTGCTAAATGTTGCAGAAAGGTATCAAGCAGCTCAGGCAGAGGTAACAGGTAACAAAAGGAAACAGGTAGACTATTTTAAGGCACCATAGAACTTTAATAAATTTGATCCTAGAGATCAAAACAAAAGTAAGCACCAGTTTGATATGCCACGGTATGACAATAAAAATAAAACCCCACAATTCGATGAAAGGAAATATGATGAAAGAAAATCTTTCAACCAAAACAGGAGGTGGTGTAAAAATTGTAAGATGAACAATCATGACACTGACCGTTGCAGAAGGAACCCTATAGTTATGGCCACCCTTCAGGTCAGGTCAACCTCAAGACAGGAGGAGGATATCCTGATAGATACCACTCCAGAAGAGATGAGGAAGGCACAGGCTGGGGATAAGACCCTCAAGCCTTGTTTTAGGAAATTGTCAACTTGTCATACAACTCCAGGCAAGGGAGATTTTTACATGAAAAACAAGTTGATTTACAGGAAGGCCGGAACTAGATCCAATGGTCACGGACAGTTGGTTCTTCCTAAAAGATATAGGGCAGAATTAATAAGGAGCCTACATGTGAAAAAAGATGGGGACCATGAGAAAATTGGTACCATCATCCAAAAGGTGGCTCACGATTATTATTGGCCCAAGGCAAGGTGGGACATTGAGAATTTTGTAGAGAGGTGTAGCATAGCACGTGAAGGAACACCCACAAGTGGGAACATTGATCAGGACCTGGACACGCCACGGGGCAATCGTAGGCCTGACAATAGAAAAAATAAATTTGACAAAGTGGACCAAGTGGAATGGGAAGCCCCTTTTCACGGACAAGCTTCAATTAACTGTTTTACAATGGCCACTATGCAGCGAGTGCAAAAAGATGTCTTACCCCAGGATAAGCCGAAAATCCCTCAATCGGACTTAAACAAACTGGAGGAAGAGGATGTAGAGAGGAAATCTCTCATCAAGATTTCTAAGTGGGGAGAAAGCCCCAAGAGAAGAATTGGTAGCGGTCGTTTTGTGCATGATAATTCTGGGAAGAAAAATCATCACTATAGAGCTTCGAGTGGAAGAGACCATACCGGTGCATGGACAAATAGGTCCACAAAATTAAAGGTCCATATGTAACGCTGTTAAGAACGTGGACTGATGAAAAGGCAGAGGAAAATATTACATCCTCATACCAATATGTGAATGAGCTGACCACTCGTTTAAAAACTGGCTGGAAACTTGCCAATGAAAATTTGAGACAAGCCAGGAAGAAACATGCTGCCTATTTCAACAGGAAGGCTAAAGACAGAGATTTGGCTGTGGGAGAGAAGGTACTGCTTCTTCTACCCGGTAGTCAAAATAAGTTACAAATTGGATGGCAAGGTCCATATACAGTTCTAGAGAAGGTGTCTAGAACAAATTATAAGATAGATAAGAAGGGGAAAGAAAAAATCTATCATGTGAATCTCCTGAAGAAATATTTGGAAAGAGAAAATCAGGAAGAGACACACTTGTTGACCTTGTCCATTGCCATGGAGATGAAAAAGGAACCACTTTCATCCTTTGAATATCCATTACACCCCTGTGAGACAGCGGCACAGGTGAAAATCAGTACACATTTAACGAAAAATCAGAAAGAGAGAGTGCAACAGGTTCTAGATAATCATACAGAGGTGTTAACGGACCGACCGGGGCATACAAACGTATTGGAATATGATATGAAACTGATAGACCCCACACCTGTCTGTATGAAACCCTATTCGATTCCTTTTGCTAAGGAGAAAGCTTTGAAGGAAGAGATAGACTATTTGTTGAAGGAAGGAATTATTTCACACAGTGAATCTTCGTATAGTTCTAGTGTTGTGCTCTTAAGGAAACCCTCTGGAGAACATAGACTCTGTATAGATTACAGGAGACTGAATGCTATTACAGAAGGACAGGTGGATCCATTGCCGGATACAAATCAGTTGTTTGCCAGGCTAAATAAAGCTAAATATTTCTCAAAAGTGGATCTGAGCAAAGGATACTATCAGATTCCAGTAAAGCCTGAGGTTAGACCATACCTAGCTTTTAGTACCTCAGAGGGACACTATGAGTTTAACAGATTGCCATTTGGATTGAAGAATGCGCCTAGTGTCTTCTCTAGAATGATGAGAAAATTATTGGACCCTCTGAATAATCCATGCATCACCAATTTCATGGATGATATCCTTATAGCAACAGAAACATTTGAGGAACACATTGACTCTCTGAATATTCTGTTTAATCGACTTCATCATGTGACATATTCTTTCCAGAACGTTGTCTCCATTACAGCTGCTCTGAACGCATCACGATTCTGGGCAAGTCGACCTGCATCAGCCAAAGACAAGTTCAGACTCTCTGTGATGTCCTGGGTCCACCGTCGTCTAGGTCGACCCCTTCCCCTTTTTCCAGGGACCATGCCTTCCATCACTGTTTTTTCCAGACTATTATGTCTTTTTATATGACCGAAAAATTTCAGCTTCCTTATTGCGATGGTATTTAGGAGCCAATGTTCCTGTACGTTTAGTGAGTGCAGTACTTCTCTGTTGGTCTTTTTTTCTGTCCAGGGTATTCTCAACATCCTTCTGTAGCATTTCATTTCGAATGATGTAATCTTTTTTGCAACTGTTTTATTGAGTGTCCAAGTCTCGCAGCCGTATGTTGCTACTGGGAATATACATGCTCTGATCAGTTGTAACTTTGTTTCTTTGCTTGTGCCTTTAATCGACTTAGAGAAGCGAATTTAACAGCCCGACCAACCAAATGTTGCGTTGGATGTAAAGAATTAGAATTCTTGGGACACACAGTCCATCAGGGAAACATGACCCCTGACCCCAAGAATTTAGGAATGTAAAGAATTAGAATTGTTTACTTCTACCAAAAGTATATCAAAAACTTAAAAAAACAAAAAGGGGAAAATCCAATATAAAAAAAATAAAAAAAAAAAATAAACAAAAAAATAAAACCCAACAAAAAAAAAAAAAAACCCCACACCCGAAAAAAATCAAAACACTAACAATTCTCTCAACATACACACAGGATGCGTAAAAAAAAAAAAAAACAAAAAACCCCAACCATATTTAATTTTTTTTTTTATTAAAATTTATTTTTAAAAACAAAAACAAATTCAGAATAAAAAAAAATTGAATAAAATAATTTTTTCCATTTTCTTTAAAAAAAAATTTTTTCTTTTTTAGGACGACCCCAAGCAAAAATTATTATAAAATTTATAAAAGGGAAGCGCAATTAGCCAACTTCTATTTTAAATAATAACAAAAAAAAAAAAAAAAATTATATTTTAGTATTTTTCTAAAAAAATACCAACAATAAGCAAAAAATTAAAAAATTTTTTAAGTATTATTTATAAATAAAAACAAATCGTTTTCTAATAAAAAAAGACAATTTAACAATAAAAATTATGGTTACAAACAATTAAATAATAAAAAACAAAAAAAAAAAACAAAACAACATAAAAAATATAAAAAAAAAAAAAAAAAACAAAAAAAAAAAAACTAAAAAAAAAAAAAAAAAAAAAAAAAAAAAAAACATAAAAAAAAAAACAAATTTAATTATTTTACATTTTTTAAACAAAAAAAAATTAAAAAAAAAAAAAAAAACAAAAATTTTAAAAAAAAAAAAAAAATAAATAATAAATATATAAAAAAAAACAAAAAACCAAGTTAAAAAAAAAAAAAAACAAAGAAAACAAAAAAAAATAAAAATAAAAAAAACAAAAAAACAAACACTATTAAAAAAAAAAAAAAAACAAATTCAAAAATAAAAACATTTAAAAACAAAAAAAAAAAAAAAAAAACAAAAAAAAAAAAAAAAAAAACATAAATAAAAAAAAAAAGAAGAAAAAAACAAAAAAATAAAAAAAAAAAATTAAAAAAAAATTTTTTCGTTTTGAGTAAAACACCGAAATGGCCTCCATCATTAGATAAGCCCTACACGGATTTTTTAACAAACAACTATAACAAATAAAAATAACATAAAAACCGATAGCAGTCCTTACACGACTAGACATTTGCTTAAACTAGTGTCAAAAAAAAGGATAGTCCGACTTAAAAATAAAATAGATCTCTCATTTAGATAAAATTTATTGTACAAACGTTTTTTGAAACCCACTGTGTTTAACTGCTTTGTAATTTGTTGATAACTTAACATTCAAAATCATATTGTTAAACTGTTTCAGGCAAACAAAAAAAGGAAAATAAAAGCATAGTGTTTTAACGAAATGTAAAAAACAAAGACTAACTCCACGCCTCAATGTTACAGGTTTAAAAAAAACTTTTAAAAATCAAAAATTAAAAAAATATTATTACAATAAAACAAAAAAAATAAACCCAAAAATTAAATAAAAAAATAAACACCAAAATAAATAACGCTGCTAATCCAGATCGACATAATTAATATTTCAAAATGGGCGAAGCGAAAATCGAGAATACTGAAAAACTACTAATACGTATCGAAATAAATTTTTAAAGGTCGGGACACCATATAAGGGGAAAAATAAATAACAAAAAACTTGTTGCGGAAAGGAAAAATCTTAATAAAAAAAAGTACATTATAAATTTCATATATAAACAAGCTTTATAATCATAATATAAAAATTAACAACATAAAATACATTACATAATTATTTAATATAAATAATTTTAATATATAGTATTACTCTGAAAAAATAATAAATAAACAAAAAACCATAAATAAAAACTCCGCGAATACAAACCGCTTTAAAATCTCTACAAAAATTGGACAAAACTTTGTTGAGTTTAATGTAAATAAATTTACCAGGAAATTAAATATCTAAATTAAATGCTTCCAAAATAAAAGCTTACAAGCAAAATTATAATAAAAATGATTTTTAGAAATTACTATGGACACCACAAATTGAAAAAAGTTAATCCATTCATTTGTAGGAAATTTAAATACATTTACGGATGCCAGTATTAAATATCACATTTAGGGATTCATAAATTAATAAAATAAAATGGTTCGTCGTTTTCTGTTGAAAACATTTCACCTTGAATCAAATTACTGTTAGGTGCGAAACGCCTTGCCCTTTGCCAGTAATATTGGGTTAGGTGCGACACTGATACAGCAATCAGATGCATTGGATGGGGAATTAAGCCCAGTGGCATATGCTAGCAGAAAGTTGAATAAAGCTGAAACCAACTACTCAACTAGCGAAAAAGAATGTCTTGCAGTAATATGGGCGATAAAGAAATTCAATATTTATCTGTATGGGAAGGCATTTAAGTTGTAAACGGATCACAAACCCTTGTCGTTTCTAGCGCAGGCTAGACATGAAAATTCTAGGTTACTCCGATGGTCCTTACTTATGCAGCCATTTGAGTTTAGCATAGAGTATATATCTGGAAAGACAAATCTGGGAGCGGATTTTTTTAAGCCGCCATCCGTGTGATGATAATCACCGTAAGCCCCAGAACTAATAATAAATTTCTCTATGTGTATATAGAATTATAGACTGACATATAACGTCTGTTTTAAGAGGGGAGAATTTGTCGTGAAACATTCTAAATCCACATATATAAATTAAAAGGTAAATGTAAAGCCTAATACATAAATTCAATAAAAGGAAAGAGAAATGGTAAAAGTACAGTGCTGTCACAATGGCGTACAAAAATCTCCCTTGTTTTCTACTTCGTCTGCAAATTGTAACGTTTCACGTTGATAGTAAAGCCTACTGCATCACTACACGCTTTCTACAATAAAACGTATACTGTATTTCTAAGAAAACCTTGAGCTAGGCACACTGCGTAATGACCTAAATTAATACTTCCATTAATTTCATTTTATACACTACGTTAACTTAAACGGAAAGACAGATGAACTTAGGATAGAGAGAGGGAGGGCTGAAAGCAGGAACGCATGCAACACTAACACGCGTCTCGCGATATACAATTAATGCCACCCTCCCCGCGCGAAAGGCCAGAGGCACTAACTTTTTTTCAAGTAGACCGTGATAAAAAACACTACAACTACGAGAGTTAGGTTTAAAAACCTGAAAAACGCTTATAAGGAAACATGACATTATACTGGTTTACGTTTGAAAGCCTGACAGTACAGCAGACACCCTAAAAGTTTGGAAGTGAGGAGGCGGTAACAGCACGACTATCCTAGAAGAAAATACATATTTTGAACGCCGCCACTTAGCTCCCTTAAAACTTAAATATTTGGGTTCCTTAGGACTTGCTGACAAAGAATATGTTAAGTGTTACGCAAATAGTCTAGGAATTAACAAATTATAGCCAAAAGAAAATAGTGAGGGTGTCAGACAACACCAAAAAATAATCGCACAGTGGCATGTTTTGAAACCACTATTTTACGGGAAATGGGCCACCATGTAAAATCCTATTTGATTGGATAGAAGTAAATGTAAGGCTAAACACGATTACTCGGACTACAAATACTAATTTTTTGTTGTTAGGGAAACGTGAGTAGGGGTACTTTTTTGAAAAGCTGTGTAAACATGGCCCGATTGGTTAGACCCGCCAATATAGTCAATTAAGAGCGTCAGTTCAGTGCCACATTTTAAAATAAACTTACTAAGAAACCGTATCTGTGTATTATTTCCATGAATTGTGGTAAGCTTGATATATTCGATATCTTTTTAATGAAAATTGAATGTAAATGAATAATTTATGTCTGTATATGTGCGTGGTTCAGTAGCGTGTCGGAGAAAAGAAAACTGCATGGAATTGCCAAATAGTACACTGACACCTATCTTATTGACTAGAAGGAAATAATGCTGGAATTGCAGAGGCGTAGTAACCTCTAGGGAGGAGTATACTGGTGTAAATTGTTTCAGATGAAGCTAGCAGTTGGCCTACCGCTCTGAACTCAGTGTTTGTTCTGTATTGTGTTCAGTGTGGAAATAGATTATAAATTAGATCTGAAGTAGGAGGTACAACCTTCTTGTTTCAGGGACTGTGGTCCTAGTTATTGAAGCAGCACCTAGTCTGAGTTTTGCTGAATCCAGAGGCTGACAGCATACTCCTTGGTCCAGATAGCGACCAGTGAGGTGTCTCCAGAACACAGTGAAGCAATCGAGCAGAGGAGTCTTTTCCTGCCGCCATCACGAAAGATAAGCTTCTGTGGCCAGAGTAGCTCAACATTATGTGCCCCCTCAAAAATTGACATTTGATTAAACACAGAGGGACAATTAATTGGTTCAAATGACAGGAACTGTGAACTTTTCCCAATACTATTTCCCCGATAATCAAACACTTGAAGTCATGATGAAAAACAACAACCAAGCTTGAACAAAACCAGTATTACCTCATATTACTACTGCACAAATTACACACATAGAATAATAATAATAAAATATGTCAATACAAAGTTCATATATATAAACTGTGTACATACTATTTGTAATTACATTTGATTGAGATTCCTGGTTCACTGTGTAGTTGAATCAGGATACCCATTATTGAAAGAATTAATACATATATTTCTAAACTTAAACACTTGACTCATTTAAGATAGTCTTATAGAGTGTTATATGTGTGTGAGTGTCACAGTGTTGTAAAGTGTTGTGGAATAAATTAAATTGTTTATCTGTCTGTTGTTGTTGTGACTTACACTTCATCATTTTCATAACCCTAGACATTTAACGTAGTCATCACAATATTCCAGAATAATTCTGACTGAGGTATAAATGTGGTAGCAAGTAAGGTCATCTGTAATACACCACACTTATTAGATACAGATACCTTCACAGCTGATCTCAGTCAGTACACTAAGTCCCCTATAAATATTTATAACATCCCACTTTACCACATGACTTGTTTGCCATTCACAGTCACTATCTCCTGTGTAGGTGGGTGGTGGTGGCTATTCTGACTCACAGTCAGTTCCTTCCTATCAGAAGTCCTCACCTGTAGACATGCAGCATGATGAAGGGGTTTTTTCCTCCCACATTCATCAGTGTTGTGGTTGCTCATCTTACAAAATTTGCACCACTTATCTCCCTGTTTATAGGGTTTATTTTCCTGAGTCTGAGGGTTTTTGTCCTTATTATCCCATCTTCGCTTATTTCTGTACGGTTGGTCCTTCTGGTCACACTGGGTATTCTGCGGTGGTGGCTTATATCCTTCTACCTGCTTTCTTTTTGTTCCTACCAATTCAGCTTGAGCTGCTTGATATCTCTCTGCACATTTCAAAATGTCTTCCAGCCTCTCTGATCCTTGTTCCATAAGGAATTTCCTCATTTCTGGAGGCATGGAATCTTTCACTTGCTCTAACATAACCATTTCTTTCAGATCCTCATAGGTTTTCTGATACTTACCTAAACTACTCCATTTCAACAAATACGTTTCTAGTCTAGCTGAGAACTGGTTATATGTTTCTCCAGGCAGAGGTTTAGAAGTTCTAAATTTCTTCCTATATGCCTCTGAGTTCTTTTCATAACGGATGAGTAAGGCTTGCTTTAGTATTTCATAATTTTCCTGATCTTCTTTGGGGAGTTTCAGAAACACATCATATGCAATACCTCTCAATCCCTGAGATAACTTTAAACTCCATTTCTCCTTTTCCAGTCCATATGTAGAGGCTAGCCTTTCATACCTATCTAGGTACGACTCAATTGCGTCCTCCTTTTCAATAAATGGATCTAGGTGGAAACTCATGGCTCCATTTGCCATGTTCTGAAAAGAGCTATTCTCAGAATGAGGTGAGCTATTACCATGGGTGCTAGTCCCAGCCTGAAGTTCAAGTTCAAGCTGTCTCATTTTTAGCTCATGGTCTCTCTCTGCTTGTAACTTCCTTTCTTCTCTCTCAGCCTCTGCTTGTAGCCTCCTTTCTTCTCTCTCAGCTTCTAATTTCTTGGCTTCTCTCTCTGCTTCTAATTGCTTTGCTTCTCTCTCGGTGTACTTTTCACATTCCGTCGTGACATACCGGATCAGAGCGTCACCATCTATGCCAAGCTCTTTTCCCACCTGCAGTGTAGCAGACCTAAATTTGACCAAGTCAGCCATGATGTATCTGTAGTCTAGTAGGGTAAGTGATCTTACTCAAACTAATTTACTACAATATAATTAACTTAGTTAAAATTAAAGTTAATTAAACTGACTTCACCATATATGAAACAGCTTTCTTTATCTGTACTCAATGGTACTCCTACAAAAAAATTTTTTTATATTTTATTCCTACTATGTTTACTCTTTCCAAAAAAATTTACAAAAAAAAATTCCTACACAGCAGAAATAGAAAGTTGGCTCTGGAATATCAAAGATATCCTGCAGACGAGCCCCCACTGTAGCGGGAGGTTATTTAAAATTATTTATTTATGTAAGAGTATGCCAGTAAAGAGTTCTTGTCTTACAAGTAATACCCCAGTCTTAGAAATAAGTACTGGTGTATGGATATCATATAAATAGTCAGACTGTGAAAACCCTGGCCAGTTGGTAAGAAGTTGTACCAGGATTTAAGGCGTCTCCTCCCTGTGACTATCTTATGATTACTATATTCTAGGGGATAAGTAAAATGAACATTCACTGAAACCACAAATGGAAGAAGTGAATAAATCCTCAGGTACAGTTAAAATAGTTTAATAATTACACTAATATTCTATTTCTACTAGTTGGAAAAGAGCATATACATATATATATATATATATATAAAAGTATTCACACAATTACTATTATTGTCTGTTTAGACTTCAAGATCTTGAATATTAAAGTTACTGCAATCTGCAATCACTGTTTTTAGTCTCTTGACTTTCCAATTAATTGTCATCAGTTGACTGAACTATGGATTTTCACTATTAGCTGTTTTATATATATATATTGTGGTGGTCAGTGTCCTAAGTGACACTTATCTGACTCTTGATCCTGCTGACACGGACTGTCCGTTGCATATATCAGTATCGGTAGACCCAGCACTAGGGATGCCAATGACCAGTTGAAGTTCACTCTTTGGGGTCCAGCACGTTTGAGGGATTGCCTCTGATGAACAACACAGGTTTCTGATACTGGACAGTCTGGTTTGAGTTATTTCATGGAACCTGAAACATCATAACAGCCTTGGCTAGTATCTGGCTAGACTTGTAGCTGACTAGCACAGATGTCAGACCAGTCAGTCATCAGATGTCACCGTTATACAATCATAGTAAGTAAGGACATCATTTCAGTGATATAAAAGTATTAACATTTCAGTTAATTGTAATTGACTAGCACATAAGTCAGACTAGTCAGTCATCAGATGTCAAAGTTATACAGTCACAGTAAGTAACAACATTTCAATGATACAGAATTAGTATTAATATATCAGTAATAAACATCATCTGGTTTATTCTGCTCCTATACATCCTTTCATATTCTATAACTTGATCTTCCCAAATCACATCAGGTACAAATTCAAATACTAATGCCATTCTTAGCATCTACACAAAATTAATACACAAATAAATAAAGTGAGTGCCCGACTGACGAAACGATAGTGTTGCTTTCTTCAGTAGCACTATTACATAATTATTGAATTGAAACTGGCTGGGGAACACTCCAGTTTACCAGCTGTAAATGGGTACAAAGTTGTGCGCTCGAACTAGGGAAGGCAAAGGCAGCGAGGAAGGGGACTAGTTACCTAACCTCGTAAAAGCGGTATCTTCCACGCTGAAGCTTCTAACAATTCATTTCCCTATGACAATCTCTGGTCATGGGACTGCCTTTATCTTCGTAAACGATAAAGCATTTAATATCGACGAGATACAGCATTTAATATAATAAATATTTTCTATTTGGCTGTGGGACTAGTTTGAATACCTTTTAGTACAAACAACAATCATCCATAAAGCACATGTTTAAATCATATTCAAAATAACAATACATTATATCAATGAATATTATACAGTTGATAAATCTCTACCTTCTTATCCATGTAATTTCCCAAACTGTTATTTGTTGATTTTAGTATTTAGTACAGAAGTTGGTTTACTAGTGTTTCAGCGTAACTGTGGGCAGCCGTAATACGCACATATCTCCGTAAATGATAATTTCCTACAGTTTCTTCTATTATGCAGTTATACATAATCCTTTCCTGGACCACAATGTGAAATCCTTTTCATAATGGTTCCCTTCTGCTTTTATATATCCTTGGCGATTTCCTCTGTCTGATACACATTTCGCTGATATGCCGCCATTTTGAAAGCGGTCAATCGATCGTTGACGGGTTTATAAATCTACATGAACACGTTTGCAATGACTTGAAACCAATTTTGCGACAACATCTATTCTTCTATTTTTATTCGGTTGGTATAACTTCTTCAGTTTAATTCTCAGTTTAGCTATGCAGAGGTTATGATCGCTTCCGATCTCTGCACCTCTGTATGCTCTGAAGTCTTGAACTGATGATCGAAATTTTGCGCTTATGCAGAAGTGATCTATCTGGTTCTTAGTTCTGCCATCAGGTGAATTCCATGTTATCTTGTGGATATTCTTATGTGGAAAGATGGTGTCTGCCACAACGAAGTTTGATATTTCACAAAGTTCTAGAAGTCTTTCGCCATTTTGATTCATACAGCCTATGCCATGAGTACCGAGATATCTTTGTACTCCATCGTTGTTGTCACCTACTTTGGCGTTAAAATCGCCCATGACTGCTATTATGTCATGCTTGGGTATTGTGTTGATGGTACTTAGAAGTGCTTCATAGAAGTCATCTTTTGTGGTATCAAGAGCGTCGTTAGTTGGTGCATAACATTGTACAATTGAGAGCTTGAAAAATCTTGTCTGAAATCTAGCTAATATTAGCCTCTCATTAATAGGTACCCAGCTGATAAGCGATGCTGCTGCTTTCTGTGTCATTAAGATGGCTACTCCCTCTGTGTAACGATTATCATTACTATATACTATATACTATATATATACATACATATTTTTTTTTTCGGAGAATATGTTTAGGCAGGATATGTGGTAAGGATAACCATTTATCTCACTTCGTGAACAGCTTAAAATGTTAAATATTCTGTTCTGGTCAGTTGTAACTTCTTTGACTACTTCAACCCCATCACGTACTCATCATCATCAACATTCACTTTCCTGTTTTCCTCCTTATCAAGCTTAGCATCACCACTGCACACGGCCCCATTACCAGATTCCGGCACCAAATTATTCATGCGCCCAAGTAACCAATCAAGTTACAGACAGGAACTACTGATGAGTTTACCTGTGACACTGGTAAAATGACGTACGTGACCCAACATTTGAGGAACACAAAAATCACATATGGCCGTAACAGGTATAAGTCCTTGACAAACAATGCAGACACCAAAAACTTCAGACTGACCACAGCTGTCTTCAAAGACATTCAAGATGGCGTCTGCAAGTGCATAAAGAAAAATAAAGCAGGAGAAGAAGCAAGAGATCTATGCAAGTGTAAGTGGAAACAGAAAAGAGAAGAAAACTCTGACATTGGATGGGACACATACTGAGGAATACTGTTGATAGCGTTACAAGGCAGGATGGGACACATACTGAGGAAATCTGTTGATAGCGTTACAAGGCAGGATGGGACACATACTGAGGAAATCTGTTGATAGCGTTACAAGGCAGGATGGGACACATACTGAGGAAATCTGTTGATAGCGTTACAAGGCAGGATGGGACACATACTGAGGAAATGTGTTGATAGCGTTACATGGCAGGATGGGACACATACTGAGGAAATCTGTTGATAGCGTTACATGGCAGGATGGGACACATACTGAGGATATCTGTTGATAGCGTTACATGGCAGGATGGGACACATACTGAGGAAATCTGTTGATAGCGTTACATGGCAGGATGGGACACATACTGAGGAAATCTGTTGATAGCGTTACATGGCAGGATGGGACACTGTTGCCAGTAATTTTAATGGAAGGGGACGTGATCTGGAAAATATTAGGTGAGCAGATTAGATTATGGGTTGTCGTTGCTTGAAGACGTGATTGTCTTTAATGTTATGTTAAATTGTAATAGTAGAAGTAAGGTTACAAAACGTGTGAACGCTAGTCAGTTCAATTGTGGAGGTTTGTTCACTCCGAACTGTTTTGAGATACGGGTGTTTAGCTATTTGTGGCTAGCCCGTGCAAGTAGTGAGACTGAACGGTGTTTTTGAACAGCCGGGTCTCGTAGCTGTTTTTTGGCGGCAGATGTGTATTCCCGTGGGCAGTGAGTTTGGGCATCGACTGGAGAGAGTCGGCCCCATAGTGTGTGTTCTGGATAGTAAGCCTGTACAGTGCTGAATATAAGAGGCCATGATTTGTGTAAGGCCATTATTTCCTGATAGAGGATAATTGTGTTATGTGAAGACATGTTGATAAGTGATATTATTGCAAACTGCTGGGTGAGCAGTATTGTGAATATTTTGATAAGGATCCATTAACTTACACATGTCATATAATAGCGCTAAAAATGAGTAAAGGCGAGATTATTGCAGACTGCCGGGGATGGAGTCGTGTGAGAAATTGCTGGTAGGACTCATTAGATTATGATAGCGTTTATGCGAAGAGTATCTGGAGGATACCATATTTATGCAGTAGCACGGCGATGATGTGAGCCGTTTGCTATCTGTGAGAAGGATCCATCATTATTAGGATAGCGCTTATAGGAGGAGTATCTGGAGGATACCATATTTAGGCAGTAGCACGGCGATGATGTGAGCCGTTTGCTATCTGTGAGGAGGCCATATTTACGGATCCATTATTATATCTTATAGCGCAGGAGGAGTATCTGGAGGATACCATATTTATGTTAGCACGGCGGGATGTCCGGTTGCTAACGGATCCATTATTATTATGTGAGGAGTATCTGGAGGATACCATATTTAGGCAGTAGCACGGCGATGATGTGAGCCGTTTGCTATCTGTGAGGAGGCCATATTTACGGATCCATTATTATATCTTATAGCGCAGGAGGAGTATCTGGAGGATACCATATTTATGTTAGCACGGCGGGATGTCCGGTTGCTAACGGATCCATTATTATTATGTGAGGAGTATCTGGAGGATACCATATTTATGCAGTAGCACGGCGATGATGTGAGCCGTTTGCTATCTGTGAGGAGGCCATATTTACGGATCCATGATTAGAATATGATAGCGCTAATGTGAGTACAGGTGGATAGCGCTGAGTTGAGGAGTATCTTTAAAGAGGTCATGGATATTGTAGTATCTGCATGATTCTGAGATGTGAGAAGTACTTTATTATTGTATTGCTATAACTTGTAGTTGACTATAACTGTGTATTCTGTGTTAACGTGGCGTGTTGTGGTGTATTAAACATTCGTTAACAGTACACCTGCCGTTATAACCATCTATGACTTCTACGTGCGTACCTGTGTTGTGAGTGATTGTTCCAACACGCACGCACTCAATCAACCACAAAGAAATCAAATCAGCATATAACATTTGGTGGCCAGTTACACCCTTCCAGGCTTCTATTGTGTGTATCTAATATGAGTGACTGTCCCAAAACACACTCACCTTCTTCACCATAAAGACATCCACCATAATTATCAGTACATATAACATTTGGTGGACCAAATCAACGGGTCGTAACACCCACATTACATTCGCGTGACAAGAGGGTAAATTAGGTCAGATTCTGGACCAGTCATTACAAGTGGGAACACTGAACTGTGTTATGTTTGGCTCTGTGTGGGCGTGGCTTTATTCAACTGTACACAGGTATCAGCTGACTGCGCATATCCATCCTCATATCTTGGCGTGTTGTAGCAACTAAACTAACTTTATCAGTTGGTTTCGATATCAAACAGCTGTTATCTGATAGCGACATTGATGCCATAATTGTTACAGTGCTTGTTCCAGTCTTTCCATATGCAGATTCAACTATAGGTGCAGTATTTTGGAGAGTTCGTCTGCACTTATACCTCAAATGACAACTTGCGGAGTTGCTGTGATCGGTTCCTGTCGTCTGATGCATTGTTGAGGACATACTGTGCAGTGGCAGAGATCTGAAGACAAGAGAGCTTAGTCCTTCTACCTTTCTGCAGTGGAGTGTTTTAACGTCAGAACTTTGTGATATCCAGTGTGTTAGCGAAAGGGTCAGGATTACCTTCAGTTAAGTGGTTTTGTTGTGTGTAAATGTTGCCACTTCTGTCCATGTCAACAAGCCTCAATCTGCACTATCCTATTCTATTGATAACTATTGTTGTTGTTGTCGATAATTATATTGATTAATTATAGAATATGATGATGTACAGAGATTGATGATACAATATTTGAGATCTAAACTTGATTTGGTATAAGGAAAGTTAATTAAGACATATATGGTTGACTAAGTAAACAAGTCACAATGGATTGTGATACAGATCCAGAGGATATGAGACCTGTATTAGAGTATCTGTTTCAAGAGGGGACAGATTATCAGGGATTAAAAGGCCCAGAGCTTGAGTCACATGTTATGGACAGGTTTTTGGTCTGTGCATCAAGAGCTCTAAGAGAGTTTGCTGATGAGAGATTTCAGTCAATTCCTCATGTGAGTATGGCTAAGGATCTAGCGAGATTGTTAGTTTTGGACCTTCGTCTGTTTTTGGACAAGCATATTGGTAACAAACGTGATGAAATATTGAAGATTATGCGTACGTTATGGCGCGACGACATGCATAGTGACCAGAAAGAAGAGTTAAAGGATGAGAAGCAAATAGGAGACATAAAACAGAGTACACAGGAGCTAAGGGAAAGTTGCTTAAAAAGTACTACTGAAGTGAATAAGCTACAGAAAAAAGTGACTAAACTTACAGGTGATTTATGTAAATCCAATTCTGAGCTTGCTTGTGTTCGAGCAAAATTAGACTCGGCATTAGGCAAAATTAAAGAGATGGAAGCTCAGATGGGGAAAAAAAATGGCGAAGTTAGAAATCTGACTCAAAAAGTTCAAGAGAAGACGGAGATTTCTGGGAAATTAGAAGTGCAGATTAAGAAATATGAGAAGTTGTGTAATGAAACGCTTACTGATCTGTTAAGTGACGATGAGATTTGTGGTCGCCAAATTAAAGAAAAGGATACTATATCCCTAGAGAAGGTTGATAGGCTTACGAATAGTCATGATATTGAGATTGAGAGGGTTGATAAAGAGAGAGTGAAGGAGTTAATGATGGAGAAAGACAAATTGATTAAGATTGAAAATTCGCTAGCAGAGGAAAGCTGCAAAGTTTTAAGAGTTAAGGATTTAAACAAGAAATTAAGTGAACAGATTGCACTTAGAGACATTGAGATTTCAGAGGCCAGGAAACGAGTGGATGGCCTGCTTGACATTATTTTGAAGAACAAGATGTGGTCTTCCGTCAGTGTTGACGATGATAGACAGAAAGTTTCTTATCATCAGAGCACTAAAGCAAAAAGCCAGCCTTATACACTTTTTGCGGATTCTACGGTCAAGAATGGTGGACATAGATCTTTCCGTGGGAGATATAACTTCTCACGCAATACAGATGATTCCAATGATAATGATTGCTGGCGGCAGAATAACAAAGGAAAATCTACAGTAATATCCAGTTCTGTAGATAAGAAAAGAAACAGTACTAAATCTCAAGTCAGTGTGTTAAAAACCAACAGCGTATTTATTGACAGATCTGATAAATTGGTTACAAGTAACAAACATACTACTGCTTGTTCCATGAAGGAAACAAATGTTGTGAAAAAAAATAAAGAGATTGTCAAACCTTCTAGTCATACCCAGTCAAGGCAGTGTGACTCATGTCTTAAACACATTACCACAAGCAAAGAAAAAAATAATTTTGATAGGAGACATAACCCTAAGGTTATAAAGTACCAAGGGAGTTCATCCTACGGTAACGTTTCTTCTCCCAAAAACAAGAAAAAATGTGACAGATCTCAACATTGTGATTCTAAAAGTTTTGAAAACTATAGCAGAAGTAATTATATGAAAGTTCGTCAGTCAAGTAATAATTTTTCTGCTAAAAAGCCAGTTCTATCTGATAGACATTGTTATCTGGGAAGAAGTATTAAGAATAACTATTGTAACTGGGGATTTAAATCAGTACAACGGTGTTAATTAGAGCAAATAACAATGCTCTCAAAAGAAATTATACAGATCGCAACCAGGTTAACTGTGCTCCACATAAGAGCAAGATTATTAGCAATCAGAGTAATAGGAACGGTAATAGGTTCTTAAATGCTTTTGCTTGTCATGCTGATAGGTTTGAGAGATCATCTCGGTCTTGTGAAGGTAGTAAATTTTTTTCAGCCTACCGCACTGACAGCTGTGAATTATAGGTCAGGTTGTCCCTGGGACGTCTATGTTGTCTGCTATGTGACGAGAGTTGTTGACATCGCAGGAGGGCCACAACCTTACACCACGGAGTTCGGGTAATTGTGTAGTGAACTTTTCCGTGTTCACTCATAATCTTACCATGGATTAAAATAGATATTTTCATTTGTATTGTCTCACAGCGAGCGACTGTGCGAGGGGAATCACCATTCTAATTTGACATTACCTGCGAGAGATATAGATCACTGTGTACCATTTATCCATTCAAGCGAGCCTAGACAGTACATTAACCCACCGTGTCATGATGTCACCTTGCGTGTTGATGAGATGTTCGCAAGACCTCGAAGGAATTTTTTTTTTAAAGGTCCTGTTTATTTTTTGTTCTGTTTACAAACACTGAGTGTTATTGTATTCTTTATTATATATGTTGTTAATGAAATATTATGTAATCTTTGTAACATTTGATTGCCATAATGTTTTGGTTGTTACTTATATGACTGTATTTTAATTATGCATTAAATAATTTCTATGCACAAACTTATTTACTGAGACGATGTAATAGTCATTTTCATAGATAGTCCTGAGTATTTTATTCACTACTTAAAATTTTGGGTTTGTTTTTCATCATGGGTTTCATACCATGTTTAGTTAACATATTTATATACAGATTATTTGAATTAATTGTTTAGTGAAAGGTAATTTTAAACATAACTTGTATGTATTATTAATGATTTTTCGTTGAAGTTAAGGACGTATTCTGAAACTTGGTTTCCATTTTTTCTCAATTATGACATTTGATAATTTAAACGATTCGATTTTTTGTCAGCTAGAATTAACTTAAATTTCCTATTAAATTAAGTGGGTAGAATTAACAGCGACGGCTGATACTCTTGTTCATTTAAAGAATTTAGATATCTGATTATAATACATAGTTAAGATAAAATAATATTACACTTATATATATTTAAAACTTCGTTTGTAGTTAACAGTTTATTACCCAATGTGACGTTTCTTTGATGTATTTTTTTTTTAAAAAGAAGAAAAAAAACTTACACGTTTTTCATGTATGTCTGTTTAAAGATAAGATTATTTTTATGTTACTCAACTAATTTAATTGTTAGTCGTTAATTATAGCTACATATTACTTAGAAATAAAAATACTATTTTTATTTAACCTAACGTTAAGAAACATTTTTTGTATTGTACCTTTTTTTTGAAAAAATGTGTTTTGGACATTGTGATATTTATTTTTTTTCTGCGCCAGCGCTAGATTGTATGTTAAGGTTACTATTATGTAGTGACATTAATTCTTTGAAAATGTTTTGATGTTCGGATGTATTTTTTGGTATTTAGCGCTTGACTATGCGTCAATGCAAAACTTGTGTTAGCGTTAATATTTTTGTTTGGATGATATTTGATGTAATTTATTTTTAGTTATGTATAAGCTTTTAATTTAGTTAAATTACTTATTATGCTGTGCTTGTCATAAGCTTTCTTTTTTGTGTTAGTATATAAATATACTTTAGCATTTTTGTATTTTACAATACGTTGTTACATTTAGATAGTTATTGTTAGGTGTTGTTACCAACTTTCTTTACATTTGCATCTTTACTGTCATCTCTCTTTGTTGACTATTCGTCATTTCTTTACATCTTGTCTGTTGTCTTTTCAATATTGTCTGATATTTTGTTTATGCTTCCGTGTTTCATCTTTGATGTAATTCATACTTCTAGTATACTTTTTTCGTGTTACGCTATTTATACTTTCATTCTTTGTATTGTTAAATTAATTATATGACTTTAGATAATGTAATTGGTTCTTATAGTTCTATTTGTTTTACATGTATGGAATTGTTGTCTTCATTGTCATCTTATGATTCCATTTGATGCTTATTATATTGCCATTTCATATTTTGTCTTTTCTCTTATGATAGTTTATTTTCTGTTTAGTTTGTACTATGTATACTTAGTTTGGTTTTGTATTAGATTATTTTTTGGTATGCTTGAATGAGTATGTTGGATGATTTAGTCGTTATCTTACATTTATTGATGATATTTTTGTAGATGTGCTATGTTCTCTTGTCATAGGTATATTTTTGTAGGTAATTGATAGAACTTCATTAATTTTTTTAAATTTTTGGGAATTAATTAAAGAGATATTTGATATAACTTCACTGACCGTTACATTTTTGGGGAGTTTATTTTTGTACGTATTTCATATAATTTCATTAACCTTTAAATTTTTGAATTTTAAATTTTCTAAAAAATGATAAATCATTTTTTCCCGGACGGTGTGGCAAACTGTTGCCAGTAATTTTAATGGAAGGGGACGTGATCTGGAAAATATTAGGTGAGCAGATTAGATTATGGGTTGTCGTTGCTTGAAGACGTGATTGTCTTTAATGTTATGTTAAATTGTAATAGTAGAAGTAAGGTTACAAAACGTGTGAACGCTAGTCAGTTCAATTGTGGAGGTTTGTTCACTCCGAACTGTTGTGAGCTACGGGTGTTTTAGCTATTTGTGGCTAGCCCGTGCAAGTAGTGAGACTGAGTGGTGTTTTTTGAACAGCGGGGTCTCGTAGCTGTTTTGGGCGGCAGATGTGGATTCCCGTGGGCAGTGAGTTTGGGCATCGACTGGAGAGAGTCGGCCCCATAGTGTGTGTTCTTGATGGTAAGCCTGTACAGTGCTGAATATAAGAGGCCATGATTTGTGTAAGGCCATTATTTCCTGATAGAGGATAATTGTGTTATGTGAAGACATGTTGATAAGTGATATTATTGCAAACTGCTGGGTGAGCAGTATTGTGAATATTTTGATAAGGATCCATTAACTTACACATGTCATATAATAGCGCTAAAAATGAGTAAAGGCGAGATTATTGCAGACTGCCGGGGATGGAGTCGTGTGAGAAATTGCTGGTAGGACTCATTAGATTATGATAGCGTTTATGCGAAGAGTATCTGGAGGATACCATATTTATGCAGTAGCACGGCGATGATGTGAGCCGTTTTGCTATCTGTGAGAAGGATCCATCATTATTAGGATAGCGCTTATAGGAGGAGTATCTGGAGGATACCATATTTAGGCAGTAGCACGGCGATGATGTGAGCCGTTTGCTATCTGTGAGGAGGCCATATTTACGGATCCATTATTATATCTTATAGCGCAGGAGGAGTATCTGGAGGATACCATATTTATGTTAGCACGGCGGGATGTCCGGTTGCTAACGGATCCATTATTATTATGTGAGGAGTATCTGGAGGATACCATATTTAGGCAGTAGCACGGCGATGATGTGAGCCGTTTGCTATCTGTGAGGAGGCCATATTTACGGATCCATTATTATATCTTATAGCGCAGGAGGAGTATCTGGAGGATACCATATTTATGTTAGCACGGCGGGATGTCCGGTTGCTAACGGATCCATTATTATTATGTGAGGAGTATCTGGAGGATACCATATTTATGCAGTAGCACGGCGATGATGTGAGCCGTTTGCTATCTGTGAGGAGGCCATATTTACGGATCCATGATTAGAATATGATAGCGCTAATGTGAGTACAGGTAGATAGCGCTGAGTTGAGGAGTATCTTTAAAGAGGTCATGGATATTGTAGTATCTGCATGATTCTGAGATGTGAGAAGTACTTTATTATTGTATTGCTATAACTTGTAGTTGACTATAACTGTGTATTCTGTGTTAACGTGGCGTGTTGTGGTGTATTAAACATTCGTTAACAGTACACCTGCAGTTATAACCATCTATGACTTCTACGTGCGTACCTGTGTTGTGAGTGATTATTCCAACACGCACGCACTCAATCAACCAGAAAGGAATTTACATATAACAGACACATACTGAGGAAATCTGTTGATAGCGTTACATGGCAGGATGGGACACATACTGAGGAAATCTGTTGATAGCGTTACATGGCAGGATGGGACACATACTGAGGAAATCTGTTGATAGCGTTACATGGCAGGATGGGACACATACTGAGGAAATCTGTTGATAGCGTTACATGGCAGGATGGGATACATACTGAGGAAATGTGTTGATAGCGTTACATGGCAGGATGGGACACATACTGAGGAAATCTGTTGATAGCGTTACATGGCAGGATGGGACACATACTGAGGAAATCTGTTGATAGCGTTACATGGCAGGATGGGACACATACTGAGGAAATCTGTTTATAGCGTTACATGGCAGGATGGGACACATATGAGGAAATCTGTTGATAGCGTTACATGGCAGGATGGCACACATACTGAAGAAATCTGTTGATAGCGTTACATGGCAGGATGGCACACATACTGAGGAAATCTGTTGATAGCGTTACAAGGCAGGATGGGAACATACTGAGGAAATCTGTTGATAGCGTTACATGGCAGGATGGGGGACACATACTGAGGAAATCTGTTGATAGCGTTACAAGGCAGGATGGGACACATACTGAGTAAATCTGTTGATAACGTTACATGGCAGGATGGGACACATACTGAGGAAATCTGTTGATAGCGTTACATGGCAGGATGGGACACATACTGAGGAAATGTGTTGATAGCGTTACATGGCAGGATGGGACACATACTGAGGAAATCTGTTGATACCGCTACATGGCAGGATGGGACACATACTGAGGAAATCTGTTGTAGCGTTAATGGCAGGATGGGACATATACTGAGGAAATCTGTTTGATAGCGTTACATGGCAGGATGGGACCACATACTGAGGAAATCTGTTGATAGCGTTACATGGCAGGATGGGACACACATACTGAGGAAATCTGTTGATAGCGTTACATGGCAGGATGGGGGACACATACTGAGGAAATGGCTGATAGCGTTACATGGCAGGATGGGACACATACTGAGGAAAATCTGTTGATAGCGTTTACATGGCAGGATGGGACACATACTGAGGAAATCTGTTGATAGCGTTACATGGCAGGATGGGACACATACTGAGGAAATCTGTTGATAGCGTTACATGGCAGGATGGGACACATACTGAGGAAATCTGTTGATAGCGTTACATGGCAGGATGGGACACATACTGAGGAAATCTGTTGATAGCGTTACATGGCAGGATGGGACACACACATACTGAGGAAATCTGTTGATAGCGTTACATGGCAGGTGGCACACACATACTGAGGAAATCTGTTGATAGCGTTACATGGCAGGATGGCACACATACTGAGGAAATCTGTTGATAGCGTTACATGGCAGGATGGGACACATACTGAGGAAATCTGTTGATAGCGTTACATGGCAGGATGGGACACATACTGAGGAAATCTGTTGATAGCATTACATGGCAGGATGGGACACATACTGAGGAAATCTGTTGATAGCGTTACATGGCAGGATGGGACACATACTGAGGAAAACTGTTGATAGCGTTACATGGCAGGATGGGACACATACTGAGGAAATCTGTTGATAGCGTTACATGGCAGGATGGGACACATACTGAGGAAATCTATTGATAGCGTTACATGGCAGGATGGGATGGGACACATACTGAGGAAATCTGTTGATAGCACTACCATGGCAGGATGGGACACATACTGAGGAAATCTGTTGATAGCGTTACATGGCAGGATGGGACACATACTGAGGAAATCTGTTGATAGCGTTACATGGCAGGATGGGACACATACTGAGGAAATCTGTTGATAGCGTTACATGGCAGGATGGGACACATACTGAGGAAATGTGCTGATAGCGTTACATGGCAGGATGGGACACATACTGAGGAAATCTGTTGATAGCGTTACATGGCAGGATGGGACACATACTGAGGAAATGTGTTGATAGCGTTACATGGCAGGATGGGACACATACTGAGGAAATCTGTTGATAGCGTTACATGGCAGGATGGGACACATACTGAGGAAATCTGTTGATAGCGTTACATGGCAGGATGGGACACATACTGAGGAAATCTGTTGATAGCGTTATATGGCAGGATGGGACACAGACTGGGGAACTGTGTTGAGTGCGTGACATGGCAGGATGGCACACATACTGAGGAAATCTGTTGACAGCGTTACATGGCAGGATGGCACACATACTGAGGAAAATCTGTTGATAGCGTTACATGGCAGGATGGGACACATACTGAGAGGAAAGCGGTTGACACCGTTACATGGCAGGATGGGACACATACTGAGGAAATCTGTTGATAGCATTACATGGCAGGATGGGACACATACTGAGGAAATCTGTTGATAGCGTTACATGGCAGGATGGGACACATACTGAGGAAATCTGTTGATAGCGTTACATGGCAGGATGGGACACATACTGAGGGAAATCTGTTGATAGCGTTACATGGCAGGATGGGACACATACTGAGGAAATCTATTGATAGCGTTACATGGCAGGATGGGACACATACTGAGGAAATCTGTTGATAGCGTTACATGGCAGGATGGGACACATACTGAGGAAATCTGTTGATAGCGTTACATGGCAGGATGGGACACATACTGAGGAAATCTGTTGATAGCGTTACATGGCAGGATGGGACACATACTGAGGAAATCTGTTGATAGCGTTACATGGCAGGATGGGACACATACTGAGGAAATCTGTTGATAGTTTTACATGGCAGGATGGGACACATACTGAGGAAATCTGTTGATAGCGTTACATGGCAGGATGGGACACATACTGAGGAAATCTGTTGATAGTGTTACATGGCAGGATGGCACACATACTGAGGAAATCGGTTGATAGCGTTACATGGTAGGATGGCACACATACTGAGGAAATCTGTTGATAGCGTTACATGGCAGGATGGGACACATACTGAGGAAATCTGTTGATAGCGTTACATGGCAGGATGGGACACATACTGAGGAAATCTGTTGATAGCGTTACATGGCAGGATGGGACACATACTGAGGAAATCTGTTGATAGCGTTACATGGCAGGATGGGACACATACTGAGGAAATCTGTTGATAGCGTTACATGGCAGGATGGCACACATACTGAGGAAATCTGTTGATAGCGTTACAAGGCAGGATGGGACACATACTGAGGAAATCGGTTGATAGCGTTACAAGGCAGGATGGGACACACACCGAGGAAATCTGTTGATAGCGTTACAAGGCAGGATGGGACACATACTGAGGAAATCTGTTGATAGCGTTACAAGGCAGGATGGGACACATACTGAGGAAATCGGTTGATAGCGTTACAAGGCAGGATGGGACACACACCGAGGAAATCTGTTGATAGCGTTACAAGGCAGGATGGGACACATACTGAGGAAATCTGTTGATAGCGTTACAAGGCAGGATGGGACACACACATACTGAGGAAATCTGTTGATAGCGTTACATGGCAGGATGGGACACATACTGAGGAAATCTGTTGATAGCGTTACATGGCAGGATGAGACACATACTGAGGAAATCTGTTGATAACGCTACATGGCAGGATGGGACACATACTGAGGAAATCTGTTGATAGCGTTACATGGCAGGATGGGACACATACTTGAGGATAAAAATCTTGTTGATAGCGTTACATGGCAGGATGGGACACATACTGAGGAAATCTGTTGATAGCGTTACAAGGCAGGATGGGACACATACTGAGGAAATCTGTTGATAGCGTTACAAGGCAGGATGGGACACATACTGAGGAAATCTGTTGATAGCGTTACAAGGCAGGATGGGACACATGCTGAGGAAATCTGTTGATAGCGTTACATGGCAGGATGGGACACATACTGAGGAAATCTGTTGATAGCGTTACAAGGCAGGATGGGACACATACTGAGGAAATCTGTTGATAGCGTTACATGGCAGGATGGGACACATACTGAGGAAATCTGTTGATAGCGTTACATGGCAGGATAGGACACATACTGAGGACATCTGTTGATCGCGATAACAGGCAGGATGGGTAACATACTGAGGCAATCTGTTGATAGCGTTACATGGCAGGATGGGACACATACTGAGGAAATCTGTTGATCGCGTTACATGGCAGGATGGGACACATACTGAGGAAATCTGTTGATAGCGTTACATGGCAGGATGGGACACATACTGAGGAAATCTGTTGATAGCGTTACAAGGCAGGATGGGACACATACTGAGAAAATCTGTTGTTAGCGTTACAAGGCAGGATGGGACACATACTGAGGAAATCTGTTGATAGCGTTACAAGGCAGGATGGGACACATACTGAGGAAATCTGTTGATAGCGTTACATGGCAGGATGGGACACATACTGAGGAAATCTGTTGATAGCGTTACATGGCAGGATGGGACACATACTGAGGAAATCTGTTGATAGCGTTACAAGGCGGGCATTGTTTTGTAATACCTAGGGTAAGTGACGTATAGAGAGACTGAAAACACAAGAAGAGAACTGGAGACAGGTCTGCATCGAATAAGGAAATCACAGAAGGACTGAGCGGACGGCACAGTCAAGGAGAACCTGATGTGACATAGTTAAAGAGTGTGCTAACCAGGAAGCTAAAGTCTAATGAAAGAGTGAATTAATTAATGACTGAATAAGTGAATTAATGTATGAATGAGTAAATGAATGAAATAATGCATGAATGAGTAAATGAATGAATTAATGTATGAATGAGTAAATGAATGAATTAATGCATGAATGAGTAAATGAATGAATTAATGCATGAATGAGTAAATGAATGAATTAATGTATGAATGAGTAAATGAATGAATTAATGTATGAATGAGTAAATGAATGAATTATTGTATGAATGAGTAAATGAATGAATTAATGCATGAATGAGTAAATGAATGAATTATTGTATGAATGAGTAAATGAATGAATTTATGCATGAATGAGTAAATGAATGAATTAATGCATGAATGAGTAAATGAATGAATTAATGTATGAATAAGTAAATGAATGAATTAATGCATGAATGAGTAAATGAAGGAATTAATGTATGAATGAGTAAATGAATGAATTAATGTATGAATGAGTAAATGAATGAATTAAAGCATGAATGAGTAAATGAGTGAATTAATGTATGAATGAGTAAATGAATGAATTAATGTATGAATGAGTAAATGAATGAATTAATGCATGAATGAGTAAATGAATGAATTAATGTATGAATGAGTAAATGAATGAATTAATGTATGAATGAGTAAATGAATGAATTAATGCATGAATGAGTAAATGAATGAATTAATGTATCAATGAGTAAATGAATGAATTAATGCATGAATGAGTAAATGAATGAATTAATGTATGAATGAGTAAATGAATGAATTAATGTATGAATGAGTAAATGAATGAATTAATGCATGAATGTGTAAATGAATGAATTAATGTATTAATGAATGAGTAAATGAGTGAATTAATGTATGGATGAATAAATGATTGAATTAATGTATGAATGAGTAAATGAATGAATTTAATAATAAAATGTATTATTTCTATTTATCTCTGTTTTCGTAAATTTTCAAACATGTTGAGGCTATTCAGAAAGTTAAAGTGTAACAAAAATGAGTGAATGAATAAAATGATTGAATAAATAAATTAAATTATTAATGGCACGCATTATTTGTATTTACTTCAGCTTACGTACATTTTTTAACATTTTGAGACTGTCTTAAAATCACTACTTTGCTGTGCTTTAAGCATAGCAATGAATGTTTAAACAATACTGATTTAAAAATAAAATAATGCAGAAACTCCATCGCAGTTATGTAAGGTTTTTACTCCTTACGTAGGCCATGTAACTAAATTTGTTGCACAAGAATTGACCTAACCTTGGACGCGATAAAACAAGAAAACAAAATTAGAATTAGGACGTTGCAGACAGACAGAATTTAAGAGAGGAAAATTCTTTTTATTTTTAGGAAAGCATCCAGCAGAAGTATACTTCTTTGAGCCTTCATGTCCTCCGGGAGCGAAGAGTTACCATTCTCGTTTCCTTTGTTACCATAACATCCGGTCTGCTGGGACGCTGGGAAATTCAGTCAACGAACCAATCAGAACCGTGCTCGTTATTGTTAGGACAGTACTGGGAGAAGGCAGTCCACTTAATCCTTTTATTTCCTCTTTGTATTTCGTGGGTTGCTGTCCCCTGACGACGGAAATTTATTAATTGAACAGGGGGGGTAAAAGATAAAATAAGGAAAGAAAGAATCAAGTACACGGACAAATTAACAAACCTGGCTAGTCAGATGAACGAATGATGGGGAAAATGATGGTTGAAAAAGATACAAGAGTAGATCCTTAAGTAGGTTGAAACAGACCTAATGGTCTTTTAAGTTTGGACATGCGCCCTAATATAACCGACTAGGTTGAACGGGACGCGCCTCGCCAAAACGAGGCAAAACTTTATTTTAAAAAAAAAAAGTAGGTCTGAATGTTACTTTTAATTAATCGATCTAACAGTATTTGTAAGTCTGTGTGCGCGTCTGTAAGTTTTGTTTGTATGGTTGTCTCTGAATTCGTTTTTATCATGGTATAAGCAATTTATTTGATAATGTCGAAGGGATGGCAATTCTGCTACGTTATATGTCCTTCACATAACGATGTTTATGTGAAGAGGTCATAAACATAAGTATATCATCATTAACATAACCCTTTAACTCCATGTAAAGCATAAGGTACAGGTAAGGTGGCGCCACAAGGAAGTGACGTGTTAGATGACTTCAGTATGCTTTGGTGTGGTTTTATGATTCGGGGTGACCAATTTCCCATTATCGCTGCCTTTCCGTTGCCTAACTCAAGCAGAATATGGTAAAAACTGTAGCATGATTGTTACCAAATTTAAAAAAAAAGGAACTCTGTAACTTTGTCGTGATAGGCAAATGCTTTTAACCATACCTGACGCTCCGTGGAGCACAAAACACAAAAAGTCAAAACATTTGCCCCGAGCCTTACTGCCATTGAGTGACACGCACTCAGGGCCTTCCTATGCCTTTTTTTTACCCTGTTCACGTCTGTTTTCCAGTTCACTTCTACCTCTACGTCCTGACCATGAGATTTCCAGAAGTGCCGTCCAAGTAATGTTACCAGCTGGCTCAGGCGGATCTAGGATTTGTCCAAGGGAGAAGTTGATACATCAGAGTGATAAGGCCTCCTCCCCCGCTTCTTACTTTAAACAATTAAAAAACAAAATAACGAATTTTGAAAACATGTGAACTCTTGATAATTTTATTTTACAGTTAACTCCAACATATTATTTATATTTTTAAAAAATACACAAAAAAAAACAAACAAAAGTGTGCATAAAACATAATTACATGAAAGTAAGATACAACTACCAAAGAGACAAAATTTGAAAAAAAATGCATGCATGAATTTTTATATTTATAGCATAACCTTTTACAGAAAATTATTCGTCTCCTGTCACAAAGTCCCCCTGTCTTTGCGGCTCGAATGGATGTCCCCATTGTATCGCCTGCATGGCAACGTCTTTTTGTCTCATTGCTGTGTGGCGGTACCCTTCATTGTCTTTCATTGTCCCGCCACGTAGAATTGCTTGCAATCTATGTTCGTAACCTTTTAGGGTACTTTACCATTTGTTCTGTACCAGACGTGTTTTTAGTTCGGTCCGTCGTCCGACTTAACGATTACTTACATTTTAGTCCCAAATTGATGGAAAAAAATACTGGAGCGGTTGATATGAAATAAAAGTTTTTTAAAGTCCTAAGGGAGGGCGATCGCCAACGTCGCCTTGGAGCGCCAATGCCAGCTGATTTTAATTAATGTGTCATATCAAAAGGAGGTACCTTTTCCTATCTTATTTGTTTTTTTCTTTCCATCAGTTCCACACTGATCTTGTTGTGATACCAATTTTGATCAATTCTTGTCTCCGCAATCACGTTTTTTTATGAAAGTGTCTACTTCTTGGTTGTCGTTTTAGGGAGTAGACCTTGTTCCATCTTGGATGGCTTAGTAAAGAGTTTTCATAATAATTGCCATAGCTAATTTGTTCATGTTTTGTTTTTAGTTTGTTTGTTTTTGGCTTTAAGTTTCTCCCATGATTCAGCCCTATACCCAACACTCCTTAGTCGCCTTCTTCGACATTACCTAGTAGGTTATAACGTTACTCTTCTGTGCTCTCCTTTGGAGCTTCGGCAACCATACGTCAGTAATTCACTATGCAGCAGCTAGGTGACGTTGGATGATCTCTGTTAATATGTGATCACTATCAAATCGATATCTTTCACACGACTTTAAAGTGTTTTTTTGTCGAGTGCTTAAGTAGTTATTATTATATCGAAAGATTTATGAATTGAAAAACAAACAAATAAACAACTAACCCAGAAGAATACGTATATGTCATAAAACTTTATATATCCATAAAAGAAGACTCCATTGGAACAAACCAGACATGTCGCTAACAATGAAATCTGAGAAATTTGACTTTTAAAACATTGAAAAAAAAATTATGAAAAAAATATTTAATCTAAGGAGTTAAATGGATGATATTTACAATTTATTTAATCATTCGAGTTTCATTTTAAAAAATGTGAGAGATTTTTAGATGAAAATGGACCACTTTTTGTGACAGATTGGTTTTTCCCACTGGAATTTATACATTTTTAGTTTCCTCTTGTTTCTTTGTTATGTTTTGACCTAAAAGCATCACGTAAATCAAGATAATGGCAAAATCTTCAATTTAGAAATATGTTCAAGCGACGAATATACTATAGACCACAGAAGCAATTTGTTGTGCTGATATATGTGTTTAGCTGCAATCAGAGGTTAAGAAAACAATTCCAGCAACTCAATGTGTGTCTTCTTTTAAGTTTAATACACACAATACGTCTGGAAGGATTATCAATTCAGGTCTAAATATACTGAATCAAGATATGATGGTAACAAACAGGATGAACTGAAACATAGTTTATTTTCCAATAATTAATAAAAAGTGCCATAATTTTTGGCAGTGTATTTATTGTTTCCAAACTTAAAAAAAAAAATAGTAACTGTGCCAACATTAATAATTGCAACAGAAGGTATATTGGGGCATTTTAAGAATAAAACTTTTCTGTTCATTTCCAGACTCTAATTTAAAACATTAGAAAGAAGTAAATGTGCCAACATTAATAATTGCAACAGAAGGTATATTGGGGCATTTTAAGAATAAAACTTTTCTGTTCATTTCCAGACTCTAATTTAATGTTGGACCCAACAGCTGCACGTAAACATAGGGAAGTTTATCATAGAAGGCTTGATCTGCAGGACTCCAGAAATATTTCAGCATCTAACAGAACGTCTGAACATGCCCTTTTGTGTGATCTCTCAAACCTTCAGCCCTACGGCAGTATCATTTCTTCTTCTTCATTTTGCTCTCCGATCGCTTATTATGTGGCAATGTTTTGCCCTTTAATTCAATATTTTCTCTCTATGCTGAATCGTGTAGGGTGAAGTCTCTAACACTCCACTCCCCTACGGAAGTATCTGTTATGGGACTATCTTTATCTTTTTACACATAGACTTATTTACGTTCCGCCAGGTGAACTGTGGTATTATCGTAACAATACCCGGTCATTATCACCGGTCAGCGGTAATACGTTTATCTATTCTCTTATTCTGACTACCTTTTGAAACGTGTCGGTCCAACATTTGACCCCATGTGAAAAGCTGTTGACGGTGTTTACACAAGACTGTAAAGCACCCGATCGCTGAAAAGAACCAGATTGTTTGTCTGGGGTTGCCGACGACCGTGTCTGTTTGTCTGGCAGATTACACAGGTTGTAGATGCGTTTATCGCTTTTGCGGGACCATCCCTGGTGATTATTAAAGATACTCTGTCTGGGTAGACATCATGGCGGAAGACATTACGTCAGGCAAACATGGTGACATGTAGTTTGTGAGATTGCACACGATGTCACCAGAAATATTACGTCTTATTATAAAGAGGTCACGCGTTGGAATATTAAATTTAATATTTTAAACTCGCGGGGGATATTATGAATTAAACACCCCAACCCACGTAGTGCGAAAAGAGCTTACGATTGGATTGAAGTGAGAGCCGTAATATACAATGAATCTCATTGGCAACTTTGCCGGGAAGTACAATCTATGATTTGAACTGGAAACTGAAAATAAAATCTAGCGAACTCAGAGACATAGAACAGACAGCTTCGCAACTTCAAACGAGCAACTCCCAAACAGCCAAAAAGAGAAGAATCGGACACAGAATTCCATACTTATAAGTGACAGATCGAAGTATTTGGGAAACTTAAAACCTTAAAAAGTAAGCCCGCCTTTATAATTACAGAGACTGAAAACTTGAGAGACCAGGACTTTAAATATCAAGACTGGAAACCTAGGAATTGGATCACCCGTCATCAAAGAAACTTTCCCAGACCAAGTGTATCGCAGAACTCCTGTCGAAGAGGAATTACTAGTTTCCCAGACCAAGTGATTCATAGAACACCGTCATAAGAGGAATTTCTCAGACGAAATTTATTCGAGAGCATATGCACCGAAATTGCTCGTGTCCATCCAAAACCTGTGCGAGGAGATTGTGTATAACCCAAAATCTTGGGGTAAGTTGTGAACATTTATGTTACAAATGGGAATTTGAAATGTGTTTCTTGCTTAGTGGTTATATATGAGGCTGGCAACCTCAACAGATGAAACTAGTATATTCGTAAACCACTACAGCAGACGCTGGTGATTGTTTCTGGCTAGTCGTGCGGAAACCCTACAGCCGAGGTGACCCAAGACACCGACTGGAGCAGTGATGAGTGATGATTACATCATATGTGCCTCAAGTGTATCATATCATTTTGTGAGATATATGTTCAGGCTAAAATCATTATTCGCACTGTACAGACACATTTTCCCAGTTAATACCCAGAGAAATAGTGGTGATTTCCTTTCATCTTTCCTGAGTTACACTGTGTATACTCAAGATTTTAGTTCTTCTGAGAGATTAACATTGTTGGGTGGACATCGAGAGGATGCCCTGTTAAGCTTCCAGCTCAGTGTACTTAGCAGAGGCATTTATTTGTCTATTTTTCCAAAAGTTCGTGATACAAGACTACTTGTGGTTACATGCTATCAGACGGTTCGAAGTACTGAAGTTACTACGCCACTCGTGTGAGAGAAGTGCACGCATCACCAAGAAGTGACGAAAACCACAGCTGCATGACTCACCTAGAGTTAAGTTTTCGTGTAAAATAGGCGAAAGCAACGGACTTTTTGATAAATCCTCACCAACGTCTCAGTGATGAAAACTTGTATTTACAGGACACTTTCACCAATCTTTCCATATTTATTTTAACATTGTTACATGTTGTTTTAAAACTAAACAATCATAGTCGCTTCAGTTTTTATATGTCTGAAAGCAAACGTATGAGCCAGAATATTTAAAAAAAAAAAATATATATATATATATATATATATATATATATATATATATATATATATATATATATATATATATATATATATATATATATATATATATATATATATATATATATATATATATATATATATATATATATATTTATTTATCTCTAAACAGAGCTATACCATTATAAGCGGAATTCGCGGAATTAGCTCAGCTGGGGGCTTGAACGGGCTAAAAACAGTGCTTAAATCCTTCACAATAGACCAGATATAATAAGTTAAAAAAAATTGCTCAGCCCTAAGCAGCATTGTTCTTGACTTCTGGAAGCATCTTGTGAAATTCGCTTAAGGTAGAAGTGTCATTAACCTTATATCTACATCTCTGCCAAGTGTAATCTTGCACGAAGGTAGACACCTTTGACGACCTATTTAGATACTCGTGAGTTTTGGCCTCTGTTGGACCACTACTGCAAAGCAAGGGAGGCAATCCGTGACACAGCACCTTGCAAACCATCATATTTGGCAGCTGCGATTGGGAAGGGACCATTGTAGGAAGGCAGTAGAGTTGGCTGAGACTGTGGAGTTTGCTAGGACTTAACCTTTTTCCTTTCACCCCCTGTGACAATGGATGATTCTACAGCGCCATTCCATGGGCTGCGGTTAAGGAGTAGCTGAGGGTTAGTTTGCCGAATCAACAACACTCTTATTGGCCTTGTCTGAATAGGACAGATGATCTTAAAGTCTCCATCTACATAATTAGAAGAAGCAAAATGGATTTCCTGATTCACGTTTATGACACGAAAAGGTGATTTTTTTTCCCACGCTTCTTGAAAGACTTTACGCAAGTATTCAAGAACTTCTTCGCTGGTCTTCATGTTCACATTCGCTGGTCTTCATGTTCACATTCGCTGGTCTTCATGTTCACATTCGCTGGTCTTCATTTTCACATTCGCTGGTCTTCATGTTCACATTCGCTGGTCTTCATGTTCACATTCGCTAAATACTGTCCTATTGTATTTATGTCCGGTGCAGCCACCAAACACACATACACAAAATGGAATGTCAGTCAATGGCTCAGGCAGGTAATTATTGATGAATTGGTGAAGCGTGGATCAGACATCATTTGCCGAATATTAAAAGTTATGAACTTTAGCTGGCGTCGAAAGTTCACTTCACTGATGTTTTAATGTTTTTTTGTTTGTTCTTTTTTTTTGCGGGAGGGGGGGAATGGAATGTAAGATCTTTTGAAAGTCAAAAGCTGTGACCTCAAAGTTGCCTTTTGCCTTAGCTTGTGCAGCTGACTTTCGATCATATAAAAAGTGGAATCTTCCAGATTATCTAAGTCATGCTCGAAGATCAGATTTTGCTTTTCTAAATTCAGTTGAACCACTCACTTGTTGTCTTCTTCTCTCGCCGCTTGAAAACATCTAGATCTTTCGCTTTTGCAATCCTCTCCTATTACATGGTTGCCTAATATCTGCCTCTTCTGTATTTGCTTTGTTGAACAATTAACTTTTCTTGTCTTTAGCATGTTTGTCACATAAGGATGCACACTAGAATTCCCAATTGTGCTCATAATTATTGACAAACTAGCAATAGCCCGTCAAAATTGACAGGTTTTTAATTATAGTGTGTTCTTTCTGTCACATGTCCAACCACCACCAAGTTATTATTATGGATCATTTTGATCCATAATATTAAGCCTGCAATACTTTAAATTTAAATTTTGTCTTGAAGATACAATCAAAAACTTACATTTTACTGTTATTTTTAAGAAAAATGATGAGTTAAATCCGTTTCCCGAATGAAACTGGACAGAAGAGTATCTTGATTGTCTGTTGATTTAATCTGCATCTCCGCACCTTACTGTCTCCAGTTCATGTACTATTTATCAATTAAGTTGTTGGCTTCTTTCCATAATCCCACTGTTCATGCACACCGTCATTTGCGCACTTTTCTATTTTCGGGAGTGTACATATAAGGGAAACAATACAATTATTGTCTAACTTTCAACCACAGTTGCACCCCTTAGCTGTGGTTGAAAGTTAATGTACTCTCTCGAAAATAGAAAAGTGCGCAAATGACGGTGTGCATGAATTGAACGACCGACCGACGTACTTACGACGGGAATTATGGTATTGGATGTCTCTTTTTTGACTGGCCACATAGGATCACGTAACAATTTTGATCACACTTATTAATAGAAATCTCTTTTCGGATTGGTCTAATGAGATCATGTGACTTGCTAGGAAGGTAATATTAAGTGGATAGGATCTTGTTTCATAAGAGCAATTAGACTTAACCTGGTTTTTCCAAAGGAAGTCGTATTTTTTTGCTACGTTTTCCTGCAGATGAATATGTTTTTCAACGTAATTTGTTATAGCTCAATGTGTTTATAGCATTAACTCAGTTTTTCTAAAAATGTGACATGTCTGGTTTTTCCAAAGGAGTCTTCATCAACTTGTGTGAGAAGATGGCTTGTTTCTCGTCTGAGTTGATGTCGTATATTTTTAGATAGGTTAGAAGATATTTATGGTCCCGCCTGAGCAGAGGTGATAGTGGTAAATAGGTGAGAATAAAGGTGTAAGAAATAGATTTCACGAGTGAATAGTTAAGGAGAAAAAACTTGTCTCTGGACTGAATAGTTTCTCTAGTCCAGCCTATCTATACGTATATTGTAGTGTAAGACACTCTTCCAACCCCTTATCTCCATACAGATAAGTTTAACTAAACACACCCACACACAATTATGTGACAACAAGACACACAAAACACGAAAAACTATGGTTAATTGGGTATGGGTCTGACCAACACACAACTGTAAGTTCTTTTTGTCGTTTATTATCATTAAACTTTTTACAACATCAAACATATAGAGAAATCAATACAATCATGTTTTCAGATATATGAAAATAACCGAATAAGTGCTCTCCCCTCGTTGAGAAAGGATCCCAAAAGAAGTTAATAACCCTAAGGTCAAATATAAGCACTACGTTACAGAATAGATTATGAAGAACAAGTTTCCCACTAAATTACTACTCATTAAAGTACTCAGTTTAGTGAAAAAAAGAAGTTAGTACAATGATTGCAACAAAGGAAAATATTCACTCTCTCTATCGCTCACTCTGTCATATGTGGCCACAAACACTCTTGCTTACCTAATCATGGTATGGGCATCCCTTGAAAAATTACAATAGTCTGTACCTATACTGTCAGGTGGGTTACCCAAATATGGCCCCAGTCCAGCCTATATATATCGAATAATAATTACAAGGTGGACGCCAAATTTGGTGGTTTAATTTTTCATGGATGAATCACGTGTCACCGCAAATAGTTATTGAAGCAAGACGTGTTCGGGACGTTCACAGTTGCAAAAAGAGAAAAGTAATTCCGGTATTGCCAAGCATCTGGTTGCTAAGACAAATGTTACAATATGTACGTAAAACTGATGGTGATGGTAAATCCTATCGGTTGGCTCTTGTGGTGAGTGCCGATTTTGAAACAGCGTAGTTTTCTGGATCACGCCATTGCTACGGCTGTGGAACGTCAGGAATATATGTTCTTTCGTATGCCCAGTGGGCTGGAAAAATTGGATAAATAATTTTGGGTAATGTACAGTCCAGTTACGATTAATCTTAATGTTTATTGGTCTCTTGGGCCCAATCGGTTCACGAAGGAACTTGGGACTGGTAGCCACAAAGAAGACACTATTAATTCTTCACTGAATGAAGAAAGATGACCGAACTAGTCCAAAAATCGACGACCCAAAATAATAATAATGGTACTGGTAATGTTAAACCGCTGGCCGCTGGTCTTGATCAGATGCTAGATTAGGAAGAAAAGAACATTTTTAAAAACTGCTACTATCCTATCCACCAGTAAGTTTTCCGCTATGGCATGTCGGGAAAAAGGGTATGCGCCCTGCCCCATTATTGCCCGCGAGAAAATGCACAGCGCACAAAGTCAATTATTATTTACTTTATCCATACGCGCACTTTAACCAAAAAAAAATCGCCTGTCACTACTAGCTATTTGTCGGCGTCTATTGTTTTGTCACATAACGTTAACTCTAATCACTTATTTAATTTCACACAATGAAATATAATGCGAATTCTATTCGGTCACTCCTCCGTCACGCTTTATAATCTCAGTCAGCTAAGCCGTATCTTCTTGCGTAAGAAAAATGGGGTGTTTGAAATTACATTACTCTGAACGACTGGCAAGAAATATCTATGCGTTAGGTTATTTCACTAGTTTTAAACGCTAGGAAATTTTAGTGAATAAAAGTGGTAAACCTAACACGTTTTAACACTTAAGCACAATTTCTCTTACCACAAATCAGAAAATGAAATCCACACAAGACAATTTAACACATTTAGCAAAGAATGGTTCTAGTCCGGCGTGTTTAGATTATCCAAGAATTTCTGAGCGACTTCTGATAACTGAATTTGATAGAGCGCGGTATATATACAGATCGTGGTGTTATTATCACCAGAAGATGTTACAATTTACACCTTCTGTATAGCATAGAATCAGGAAACTACTTTTCCCGGATCAAAGGTTTTTCGTTCATTCTACTCAGCGATGCTGATCGACATAAGAAAACCGGCCATGCACGAGCCTCTCTTAGATTACGTCCCCTTTCCGCAGATCAATCGTTTACCTCCCCTGAAACGTACGAACATCAAAGGTGGTCGGGAAAATATTATCGCCTCTGTATCTCTTCAAGGAATCCGTTATTTCTACGCGCATCTGTCTAATGACCGATAATTGGCAAATCAGCTCGTGTGAGAGTTGACAAATCAGCTCTCGTGAGAAACTCAATAAACAAACGTGATTCGCTCCCTTGTTAAGGCTGGCAGGTGCGAAAAGTTGGCAAACAACTCTGTTGTTATGTTCCCAGAAAAAGGGTGCGGATTCAAATGTGAGTCATTGTTGCGTGATAAATTCTCGCAACATCGTTTTATTTCAATATCTGTTTTATAACGCAAGGGCAACAACTGCTTGTAATTTATAGTCACTTTTCTCGGTAAGCATTTGTCTTCTCGCGTTGGTATCGAATGCAGTTAAGTTTGAGCTGTGGTCATTTTGCGCTGGACTGCGCATGACTTGTCTTGTTCTTTGTCGATCGGTTTCCGCCCACCACTAGTGGGAGTGAGCGATTTGGAATGGCGAAAGAGATGCCTCGTTGAAGAGGGGATCTCCGCTATTTTTGTTCTGTCAGGGATGTGTAGTCCTCTTATGGATATTTCGTTTAGTCGAGATAATACCTCTAGTGTTTTCCCACATGTCGGGAGGCGTGATATTTCTGTGTATTTCATGAAAGCAAGGTAAATTGACTTTTTCATTAACTCTATCGATTTTGGGTCGTGAGCGATTTCGATTCATAGCCTGTCTCCGAAAGTCGTCGTCACGAGATGTTCTTTCCCAGCTCACATGTCGCTGCATTGTACTGCATCGGTTGATGCATGTACCAAGGACCATTACTTGCTACTTTGTTAAATGAACTAGGTTTAGAAAACCTTTATTATCTAGAGGATATTCTTGAGGACATTATTTATACTTCGGCAGACGTGTCTGTCTTGCTGAAGTCAAACTAAGGAGAGTGAACTGATCTCATACATCTGGTTATCTCCTGGCTGTTATAGAAAAGGATGGAGTTGTTCACCTGACTACATTTACAGCACTTTGAAATATAACATGCATCTGACTCATCATTGTAATGCTGTCTACCGTTTATTGCTGTATTGAATGTTGCTGTGATAATGACTGTTTGATGTGCCTACACATTTGCGTAACCATTTTGTCACCGTGGCGTCCACAATAAATAATGAAGAAAAACGTCAACGGCTGTTTCAAGACTCATTGACTTTATACGTCGTGAGTTTACTGACGTCCTATGTGGATTGCCCTGTTATTGTTGCATGAACATTGTTTTGACTGAACACATCTACACACTACACAAAACCAGACATGCGGATGCCATCCATCATCATATGGCATCACGCATCATTTGGTGGCCATAAGCTGGTTTGATTCTGGTACTAGCAAACACGGGGTCCCTTACCCACTTCATTTTCAACAAGAATTCATCAGCATCCTTCAAGAAATTAACATTCTTCAATACAGTCAACATCTTCAAAAAATTTTCAAAGTACTCGGCGTTGCCCGGTAAAAGTCAAAATTTCAATTTTTTTTGACGAAAACAAGAATTTGACAGTACCCGGCGTTGTTACATGTTGCCGGATAACTCGGACTGCTGTTATCTTTTACGCAAGTCAAGCAAGTTGCTGCTGTCAAGGTTCCAGTGCTGTCGTTTTTTGAGAAGGTCAAGTGCCGGTTGAAACGGGTTGTTTTCTGAAGAAGGCCAAGTACCGATTTCCATCAACTTACTTTTGGATTAGAAGGTCAAGTGCCGAAACAACTCAACACACAGTATGTCAGAAGCTCTTGTACCATCGTGTTAGCAGTGGAAGCAGTTCAGATGTGCCATCATCGTTGGAGCTTCGCTCTTTAGGACGTTGATTGACATCCGTTTTTTCTGCTGTTCTACGATTGGAAGCCTTTAAGTTAAGTGGCCTGTTTGTATGTAAACTGTGCCCTTATACTTCTGCTGAGTCTTCTGTGTATCATCTCATTCTATATGTTATATGTCTATATGTTATTTGTATATTTATATGTTTATATTTCAGCGGGTTCTCGGTTGGGTGGTGTCTCCGTTAGATTATGCCACGTCATAGAGGTCGTCTATTGTGAGCGTTTTCTGTAGGGTTTGCAAATTTCCGATACTGGAATTTGCTAAGCGACTTCTGTTGCTATTTATGTTAGCTGTGATGACATGTTTTAATATTGTTTTCGTTATTATTTCACATTCTTTAGTTTTGTTGTGATTTGTTTGTATTTGTTAGCCTACTCTTGTCTATAATTTAGTTTCATACAACATTTTTCTTTATACACTGTGGTGTCATGTATTTTGTTTAATTCTATCGCAGATATCGTCACATTTTTTGTGATATTTCATTAATTTCTGCTTTATTTTTAGTTGATTTCTGCGAAAGTTTTTGTATTGTTGCTGATCTTTGTTATTGTTTACATTGTTATTGTTTACATTGTTTGTATTATTTACATTTTCAATGTTTACATTCTGCATGTGTTTACATAGTCATTGTTTACAGTTATAGTAATTAGTTAATGGGCTATGCTAATGCACTGTTACTACTATACTGATGATAAATGAATGATGAATAGTGTCGTGCACTATTGAATGAGAAGTGCACTTATGATCAAGATTTGAGTGCTGATATTTCATATACAAGTTCTTTGATTGGAGACTTGTTTCCCACAGAGACTGGGATAATATAAGGTGATGTGAATATACAAGTGCTTAATTAAGACTTGTTACACTTAGGTTTGAAATAAATTAGTTAATTATTTCAGGTTTTGGACTCATATGTTAGACAACATGTCTACATTTGAGCACTTTATTGAGCAGGGTAAATTGCTTGGGAAGACTGGTGATAAGTTAGAAGAATTTGCAACTGCTCGATATGATAAAGCAATGGAAGCTGAACAAAAGAAACTGCATATGGAAGCTGAACAAAAGAAACTGCAGATGCAGGTGGATGAAAAGAGATTCCAAATGGAAATGGAAAAACAAAAAAAGGGAATCAGAAGCTGAGGAAAGAAAGCTACAGCTAGAGGCTGAGAATAAAAGACTTCAAAAAGAGGCTGAGAATAAAAGACTTGAAAAAGAGGCTGAGAATAAAAGACTTGAAAAAGAAGCTGAAAATAAAAGACTTGAAAAAGAAGCTGAAAATGAAAGACTTCAAATGCAGGCTCAAGCTGAAGAAAGGAAGTTACAAAGAGAGTCTGATGAGAGGAAAGCAAAAATGGAACATGAAGAAAAAACTCTTAGCTTTAGAGTTGGAGAAATTGAAATTGACGAGCATGAGTAATGGTAATGATTCAAACAAGGGTTCATCTTCTGGTAAGGCTAATAATGATACTTTTAAGATTAAGTTACCAACATTTAGTCCTTCCAGTGATGACATAATGTTCTATCTGGACAGATTTGAACAAGCATGTACAGCTCATAACATAGACAAAGCAAAATATGTTTATCAGTTATCAGGGATACTGACAGGTAAAGCTCTAAGTATATTAAATATGGTGGATGAACCTGACAAGAACAATTATGAGGTTGTCAGGGCCGCTTTGTTAAAGAAATATCAGCTTAACGAAGACGGCTATCGTCTACAATTTAAAAACATGTTACCTGAAAATGGAGTTGAATTCTCCGAGTTTATTGCAAGAATACGCATTACTTTCTCACGATGGGTTGACTATCTAAGACGGAAAAAACTTATGAAGGACTTATGGACTTAATACTTAGAGACAAAGTCATGTCGTCTGTCAATGAGTCTTTCCTTGCTTTCCTTCATGAACGTAAACCTAAAACAATAAAAGAAATGGAAGATTTCTGTTGCCAATACGTAACTGCGCACCCACACATAACCATGGGTAACTCTAAGGTGAAAGAAGGTTTACCAGTTGCTTCGGCAGCTCCGTATGGTCAAAACTTTGCTCGTAGATCCCAACAAAATTTTGATAGAAAGGGCAGCGGTAATTTCTGTCAAAATCATGGAAACCAATTTCATGGTGATTCTTCTTCGAAGAATTGGAGACAACCTGATAGTACTCGTTACTATCACCCTAATAATTATAAGCATTTCAAAAGAGGATATGGTAATAGAGGTTATTCCTGCCGAAGACCTCAGAACCAAACAAATAGATGTTCGCATCAATGTGAACATGATAGTAATCGTGGAAACTGGAATTCGAACCAATATAACAATTACAATAGAGACAATAATAACTGCAGAGATAATAATAACTCTGATAACTTCAGAGGTAATAATAGTCGGGGTAGATCTCAACACAAAAAAAAGAGATATCAGCAGGCTAATGCTGTACAACAGGAAACTGAGGGAGCCTGTAATCATGTTGTTGATAGTAAAAAACTTTGACGCTGTCACTAGTTCTGCTTTTGACTTTGAGAGAGCAAACAAATGCCCCCAATGCAGTACTTTATTCGAACCGGGTACCATAACTACTTTGAGTTGTGGTCACCCACTTCCCGCTCTTCCTGCTGCTGTTGCGCATGACGGGAGGGGTTCTTTAATTCTACATAAGGGTCTTGTTAATGATACTCCGGTCTCACTACTTTTCGATTCCGGATGCACCACTATTGGTGTTAGGACAATCGCTTGTAGATCCATCTTGTGCTACAGGAAGGGTTATTAAATGTGTCACATTTGGCGGCACTCTAGAAAAATATCCTACTGCTGTAATTCGCATTGCCACTCCTTTCTTTACTGGAGATGTGCATGCTTGTCTCTTACCTAATCCTATTGCGGACCTTATTATTGGTCGTATTCACGGAGTTAGGGAGTGTACCCCACAGCAGATTGCTGCTTGGGAAGATAATAACATGCAAGCTACAAATGCAGTAGTTACAAGAGCACAAGCTCTACAAACACCCGAAACTTCACTGAATAGTGATAATGAAGTTGATAGCCAAGATAGTCACTTAGTAATCACTCGTGACTCTTTCATAAAATTGCAAGAAGAAGATCCTTCTTTAAAAAAATTCTTCGTTCTTGCGAAGAAAGGTGATCCGAATCAGGATACAAATAGAAAAATCTTGGATTGCAATGAGAAACGGCGTACTTGTACGTATGGTACAAGATTCGACTACGTCGGCACATTCGCAAATTCTTGTTCCCAAGAGCATGAGAGTCCAAATATTGCAACATGCTCATGACTCGCAATGTGCTGGACATATGGGTTTTGCCCGTACGAAGTCGAGAGTCCTTGCGGCTTTCTTTTGGCCTTTTGTCAATAAGGACATTCGTATTTACTGCCGATCATGCAAGGTATGTCAGGAGGTCAAATCTAGAGGACCACGACATGCTGCGCCTATCCAGGCTGCTGACATTCCTATTCGGCCGTTTCAGAAAATGGCCATAGATATTATTGGCCCTTTTAAGGTCAAGTCGGCCAGAGGACATCAGTTTATCCTTACATGTGTCGATATGTGCACACGTTGGCCAGAGGCTATTCCTCTTAAGAGCATATCTACTACAGATATCGCAGATGCTCTTTGGTTGATATTTTTCTCGCTTGGGGTTCCCCAGAGAAATATTGTCAGACCATGGCACTCAACTCATATCTGACACTATGTCACAGGTAATGTCTACCTTACATATTGAACGATCTCTCAGTAGTATCTACCATCCTATGTCTAATGGGTTAGTTGAGCGTCTGAATAGAACGCTCAAGACTTTGCTTGGTAAGATAACTGAAGATCATCCTCAAGATTGGGACAGGGTTTTACCCGCGGCTCTCTTTGCCTATAGAGAAGTCCCTAATGAACACACAGGATTTTCTCCCTTCGAAACTTGTCTTTGGCGCGCGTCCACGCGGCCCTATGTCTTTATTACACGATCTCATCACTGCCGATGATATTAGCGATGAAACTCAATCCTCATATGAGTATGTCATTGCTCTTAGACAAAAGATCATTGAGGCATGTAAGCTAGCAACTGCTTCATCAGAAATTGCTAAAGAGAAGGCAAGGCAGTTTGCTAACAAGAATAGATGTCTACGACAACTTTGTCCAGGTGACAAAGCATTCGTCCTACTCCCCAGTAGGGAAAATAGACTTCTTATTGCATGGAAAGGTCCGTATGCAATAGTCTCTCGGATTTCCGATGTTGACTATGTGGTCGATATTGATGGAAAGCATAAAACTTTCCACATAAACATGCTTTCGGAATTTCACGAACGTCCGGACTATTTGCTGCCTATTTTCCAGGCAACGGATGATGCTCCTGCACCTCACGGTCATTATTCATCCCTGTCTGTCATTCAGGATGAGGAAGCTACCTTCTCTGATGTCAACCTTCCCCTTCCAGTGGTTCCATTACATTCCACGGAATCTTGGAAAAACGTTTCTGTTTCTCCTAATCTTTCTGGTGACGAACATCGACAAGTCTCGTCGATGTTACAAACATTTCAGGATGTTCTCACTGACATTCCTGGACACACAGATGTCATAGAACATGACATAATTCTTACCGACAATAATCCAATTAGGGTTAGGCCGTATCCTATTCCTATACACTTTCAGTCGCAAGTGGAAAAGGAATTGGATGAAATGATTCAATTAAATATAATTGAACATCGACTTCACCATATTCTTCTTCCATGGTTATTGTCCGGAAGAAGGATAAGAACATACGAATTTGCGTTGATTATCGCAAATTGAATCAGGTCACAAAGTTCGACGCTGAACCGATGCCTTTGTTAGAAGATCTACTGATTAGACTTTCTAATTCTAGATTCTTCACTAAACTTGACTTGTCTAAAGGTTATTGGCAAGTGCCTTTAGCAGAGCATGCCAAACCTCTTACTGCTTTTTCTACACCTAGGGGTCTATTTCAATGGAATGTTATGCCTTTTGGTCTCATGAACGCCCCTGCCACTTTCGTTCGCATGATGCGTCGAATTCTGTCACATCGTTCGGATGTCATCGCATACTTAGATGACATCTGTCTCTTCAGTGATACCTGGGAAGATCACTATTTAGGGTTATATGACTTACTGTCCACTCTACGTGAGAATAATTTGACAGCAAAACCTTCTAAAGCTTTTGTTGGTTTTTGGTGAAATCTCTTTCCTGGGTCATCGTGTTGGTCATGGTCTCTTGAAGACAGCAGACCACAATACTTCCAAAATACTGAACATCTCTGTTCCTAAAACGAAGAAACAAGTTAGGAGTCTCTTAGGTTTAATTCAATTTTATGGGAGATTTATTCCAAATTTATCTTCGATCATGGCACCTCTATCAACATTGTTGAAGAAAGGTTCGCCTAATCTGGTCCGTTGGTCTGAAGAATGCCAATCTTCACTAGACCAAATCAAGAATATATTTTCTTCTCCTCCCATCTTAAGATTACCTACTCTTGATAGGACTTTTGTTCTTCGGAGTGATGCTTCATCCACTGGGATTGGAGCAGCACTGATGCAAGAATATGCAAATACTCTGCATCCTGTTATGTACATTTCTAGAAAACTAAATGCGGCAGAGAGGAACTACTCGGTTTTAGACCGTGAGTTGTTAGCGATGGTTTGGTCAATTCTAAAGCTACAAAGATTCCTCCTGGGCGCACATTTCATTCTAGAGACTGATCAGAAAGCTCTTACAGCTATTCAGACTAAGAATTTGAAGAGTTCGAGATCCACTCGATATGCTATAGCTCTTCAACCTTTTCACTTCACGGTACGAGCTATCCGTGGTGCGGATAATGTGATGGCTGACATTTTGTCTAGATGCCCACATGACTCCAACTAATACTTCTGTCCTATATTCCTATATATTACAGAGTCATAACACACCTATATTACTACAATAGATTAGCACATCTGTACTTACTTTATATGTACACACTATCGTGCTTTGTTGTCATCTTCTTCTGTTCGTTTTTAAGATGATAGAGGAGGACTGAGTAGTTAATATAAGGGCCGTTAGTTTACTAAACAGCCACAATTATTAATAATGTATTGTACCTTATGAAGCATATTAGTTATTAATTAGCATTATATTGCTTGTACTTTCTCAGAATGTCATTGTTGAGCTGAGGACTTACCTTATTAGTTTCAAGCATGACGAGTTCTAGATTGTGTACTTACCCTCGGAATACCAGAGCATATGTCCTGGATCGTCATGTAGTTTAACTTTACTATGTACTTATGTCATTACATGTCAAAGAATGTACTATTTAAATTTTCCTATCAGATTTGTACATCCATTTTTAAAGACAATATTAGAGTATGCTGTTTAATGATGATTATAGTAACTTGCATACGTATATTGTGTTTACATGCTAACGTGATGTGTGTTGGTGACACCTCCCCGATGTGAATATTTTTTGAGACATATTTATTTTTCTGTTGAGGTATATCCTCACCAGACACTCTATAATTAGCCTATTGTTTGGCAATTTAGTTAATTATCAGCGCATAATTCGTGCGTTTTGAGCCGCTTATCGCATGCTCTTTGATATTTTAAAAAAAAAAATATGTTCCACATTTTTTTTTTTATCGGGAGGAGGTGGTGATATGTTGCGTGATAAATTCTCGCAACATCGTTTTATTTCAATATCTGTTTTATAACGCAAGGGCAACAACTGCTTGTAATTTATAGTCACTTTTCTCGGTAAGCATTTGTCTTCTCGCGTTGGTATCGAATGCAGTTAACTTTTGAGCTGTGGTCATTTTTGCGCTGGACTGCGCATGACTTGTCTTGTTCTTTGTCGATCGGTTTCCGCCCACCACTAGTGGGAGTGAGCGATTTGGAATGGCGAAAGAGATGCCTCGTTGAAGAGGGGATCTCCGCTATTTTTGTTCTGTCAGGGATGTGTAGTCCTCTTATGGATATTTCGTTTAGTCGAGATAATACCTCTAGTGTTTTCCCACATGTCGGGAGGCGTGATATTTCTGTGTATTTCATGAAAGCAAGGTAAATTGACTTTTTCATTAACTCTATCGATTTTGGGTCGTGAGCGATTTCGATTCATAGCCTGTCTCCGAAAGTCGTCGTCACGAGATGTTCTTTCCCAGCTCACATGTCGCTGCATTGTACTGCATCGGTTGATGCATGTACCAAGGACCATTACTTGCTACTTTGTTAAATGAACTAGGTTTAGAAAACCTTTATTATCTAGAGGATATTTTTGAGGACATTATTTATACTTCGGCAGACGTGTCTGTCTTGCTGAAGTCAAACTAAGGAGAGTGAACTGATCTCATACATCTGGTTATCTCCTGGCTGTTATAGAAAAGGATGGAGTTGTTCACCTGACTACATTTACAGCACTTTGAAATATAACATGCATCTGACTCATCATTGTAATGCTGTCTACCGTTTATTGCTGTATTGAATGTTGCTGTGATAATGACTGTTTGATGTGCCTACACATTTGCGTAACCATTTTGTCACTGTGGCGTCCACAATAAATAATGAAGAAAAACGTCAACGGCTGTTTCAAGACTCATTGACTTTATACGTCGTGAGTTTACTGACGTCCTATGTGGATTGCCCTGTTATTGTTGCATGAACATTGTTTTGACTGAACACATCTACACACTACACAAAACCAGACATGCGGATGCCATCCATCATCATATGGCATCACGCATCAGTCATTCAAATAGAAAATTGCGTGGTTTGGCTTAGCCAATGGTAGACACTAAATGGGAAAGCAAAGGCTGTCAGATTACTGTATCAATATTCCCATTCTATGTCACAGTTGATCTGTACGTTCCTTTATGCGGTCAATATCATCCGAAATGTGATTAATTAATTTGTCCTGTGTATCCACTTTTTTTTCTGTAAACCTCATCCTTCAGCCAATCCCATAAACAATAATCATTCGGGGTTAGGTCTGGAGATCTTGATGGCCAGTTAATGTCACTGCCATGACCGATCCACCAATTAGTGAAAGTTTCATATAGATGTTCCATCACTTGTCCGGCATAATATGAAGGGGCTCCGTCAACCTGAAAATACATAGCAATCCATCTAGCCAAAGGAACATCATCTAATTGTTCCGGTAATTGATTTCGCAGAAATTCTAGATAATTTTGTCCCGTCATGTGATCCTCTAAAATAACGGAACCAATCAACATGTCGTCGATAATACCGCACCACACATTGATTGAGAAACGACGTTGACAATTATGTTTCCACACTACATGTGGATTTTCGTGAGATCATCGATGAGCGTAACGTGAGTTGTTGATTCCGTTACCAGCGAAAATAGCTTCATCAGTGAATAGTATTAATAGAAGCAATCGACGATTTGTATTGTTACGACCAATGACAAAATTCTAGTTATATGACACTGTCACCTGGGTGGAGGTTTTATGCACACTGTAAGTGAAACGGATACAAGCCGTCTTAATGTAATGTTCGCTATACCAATGTAATGTTCGTGAAACAACCAAGACTAATAAAAATTCTTCGTGTGCTAGTAGTATGGTTACACTCTACCATTTGAAGAATGTTTTCCTGTTCATCCACATCTTGTTGACGTGCTCGTTCAGATGAAACATAAACGCTTGGAAGCGTACCACATTCACACAATGTATTGAACACCTTGTAAACACTCTTCGATCCGGAATTCCACGGTTAGGAAACGACCGTCAGTTTTCGTCAACACCAGCAGTGGCACTACCATCGCAGAAACCATAAACATACAACATGTCTGCATCTTATATATATATATATATTTTCGAAAGCCTGTTTGTTTGTTTGTTTGTTTGTTTGTTCGGGATTGGTTCTGGCTCCGTTGAAGCTACGGCCATGCAATTTTGCACAGTGCTTCTTCAGTGGTTCCGGGAGTGCCAACGTTAACTTTTTTCCCCCAATGATTTACATACTTGACGACACACTGTATAAACTAATCTATCCACCCATTGGCAGTATTGATGGATTCATTTAAATCGGTGCACTCAGTCTACAAAAGTGATGACGTAATTGTTTTATGGGTAAGCAGCATACGAAAATGATGACCTCATATACATTTGTGCATATGTAGCCTACAGTACTTCCAACGTTTTGTCATATAGTTTAAACTAATAAAGGATTAATATTTAAAAAGAATTTCAGCTTTAATTACTTTTCCCTTTGGTTAATTTTATATTCTAATAAGAATAAAGTTGTGTGATAGATTTCTCGTGCAAAGAATAGGTACGGCTACTAGCATTCGATATTTGTGAAGATGTGCGGCATTTTTAACAACACTTCTACTATATCACTGTCAACAATCACAACAGCCAACTCACGTTAACTCCGTATCATGTGTTCCGATAGTTGCGTGTTCATCAAGGAGTTAGGGAAGGAAAGTAATGCGCTGCAAATTCAAACAGCTCTATCTCGGAAACTGTTCGGAATGGGACACATGTTCATTATGAACTGTTTTTCTTAGAATAACCGATACTATGGCCTCCCAAACGTTTTGACCTTTCCTCCTGGAACACCATGTGATATATATATATATTTATATATATATATTATATATATATATATATATATATATATATATTTATATATATATATATATATATATATATATATATATATATATATATATATATATATATATATATATATATATATATATATATATATACACCGCGCCATCTTGTAATCGTTATGGCGTCTGTCGTTTAACAGCGCCACTTGTCATCGCCATTGTCTCCGTGGTTCACTGCCTTTTTACCACAAACATCTTCAAGAAGAAGATATATTACGGCCACAATAAAACCTAGAAATAGTTGTGTTTTATATTTGTGTTTTCGCTCCTTCTAGAGCATCCATTGCGTGTGTTATTTGCGTGGCCCAATTACTACGCGCGCGCACTACACCGTGAGTGATTAGGCTTAGCGGCCTAAATAAAGAAGTGCGCTAGCCAGCAGAGGCCTTTTTTCTTCGTCAGTCGCCCAAAGAAACCAGAGTAAGAAACCAGAGTCGATCTGAAAATGCCTTGAAGACGTGAGTTATTTTAGGTACAAGGTGATTCCTCAACATTTCGGTCTACAGGGTTAGAAAGAATATAGGGTTGTAGATCTGCCACCTATTTGGTATCGTGTTTAATGAAATAGATAAATACATGTGTTTCGTAAGGAGATTTCTTTTAGGACATTAAATTTAGTTTTGAAATGATAGATTGGTGAGAATAATGTGTGAATAGGTTTTACTAGGCGTGTTAAGTACAGATCACGGCTGTAAGAATATAGAAAATCCCTGTAATTATGAAACCTATTCATACATGGAACTGGACAGAGATGATATCAGGGACTGAAATTTTGATATTATTAACTGTTGGCAAGATGGCAGCCAGGGCCACGTGTTAAATGTACATGTTAAACTCTGTGCAGTTGTTAACTCATACTGGCTACTAGTTGTTGAATCACGCTTTATTTGTTAAATGACGTGAATGTCCACCAGTTGATAAATGTAGATGTTGGGACTGGTGTAGTAAAGTGTAACGATTGTCAACTCATTAAACCCAGCACAGTTTTGGTCATACAGGTCATCTTGTCCTGGAACGTGATGAGGCTCCGACAAGAATGTGAGTGTAGACAATGAGTGTGTATATGAATGTCAGTACGCGAATGGTAGAATGATTCGATAGAGTTGACAGGTTGGTAGTACATCACTCATACTCACACTGTTCGAATTCAAGAAGTACTGGAACTACGGTGGTCTTTTTATAACATTTAATGGGACGCACACTTGGACAGTACGTGTATGGTTACAGGAACAAATGTCGACATAGACAGCATAATGTTGATCACAGGAATATCATCTTAAGTTAGCATTCATGCTTGGCAAATATCATAATGGAGCATTCGTAAATAAGCATTCAGAGTTCCATCATGTAAATCATCTGGCTTTACTGACTGGGCACGTCAGTCCATAACCAATATATAGGAAGGCTCCTAGACTTAACCTCGTCTAGCGAATATCCCTTCACGTAAAGTTCAATATATATATTTTCCATAAAGATATAGGAATCCCAGACATGGGTTCTCACATGTAGCAGTGATCTCTTGGTTCATCGAGCGATAGTACAGGCATCCCTTTTTCTCACTCGATAAATACAAAGTATATGAATTTCAACATGGCTGTGCTTCTCTCGTGAGCTTCACTCACTATTGGATACAGACCAAAATTGGTCATTCGTTAAATGTCCTCATTTCTTCATAGCTTCTCTCATAGAGGTAATTGAATAATATCATATAATCTAGTGCTGATACATAGGAATGTCATCTTCCTTTGAATAAATATTCTTTTCAAAAGTACCACTGTGCATCTGCTTATCGACAACGATGGCGAAGCCCAAGTTCATAATAAATTGTGGTTTTACCTTTCTATGCGAAATATAACTTTGCCATTCCTTGGCAAAAGAGAATAAACACTGGGGTAAAGTACATACAACATGTCTAAATGACTATCACTTTTCCCCATCTACTTATAGATCACTTTTCGGCGATAAGCCGGCTACAACAAAACTCGACATCTCGACAGGATGGCAGCCATGAATCACACCCCTGCTAGCGATACTTCCGCTGCATAGCCTTTGACCTTTTCTAGCGACAACCAACATAGTTCGACTTAGAAATGTAAAGATATCCATATATAAGACAGACTCGTCCTACTCATACAAACACTACGTATAAATTCAGGCCATAGATATACTGAAGCAAGAACAATCTATTCCTACCCAGCCAAAGAATAAATCGCAGTAGGCCTAGAATCGTCCGCGGAGTCCGATCGAAGATGACGGAACTACTTTCAAGGGAAGTAACTCAAAAATGACTTCTCCTTAAGCACTTAAAAAGGAAATACTTTGTTTACAAAATATTTGCGAACATAATAAGTATATAAATGTATTATATTGCAAGATAGTAAAAATTGCCCTTTACAGTCTTACCACACCTCCCGGGAAAAAAATAAAATAAATTTTTTTTTTTAAAATACATCTAGGAGCAACGTACAATAGGCTCACAACGCAAGAATACTGCGCAGATGAAAATATCAGGAATAACTATAATTCCTAATATGACCGGTGAGAATATATCTCAAAATCTGAGAGAAAATTGTTTCTCTACGAATAAATGTTTCCAGGAAGGTGTGATGTACGTATAATACAATTCTGGTAATTATACAATGCATACCAAAAATTCACACTATAATCTTAAATTTATGATTTATGAAGAAACAATCATCAAAGAACAGCGGTGAATAAACATCAATAAACCGCTAAGTAGCGATACCATCATTCTATTATTAAATTACAAATGTGTATCTTAGTAAAGAAACAAAAAATAACTGTTGTAAAGTTATACATATTAAAAAAAATCCAATATTTAACAGTTAAGTGGCATCATGTGGGCATCTGGACAGAATGTCCGCCATCACATTTTCTGAACCACGGATAGCTCGTACCGAGAAATGAAAAGGTTGAAGAGCGATTGCGTATCGAGTTGATCTCGAGCTCTTCAAGTTCTTACTTTGGATAGCCGTAAGAGCTTTTTGGTCAGTTTCCACTACGAAATGCGCGCCCAGAAGGAATCTTTGGAGTTTGAGAATTGACCAAACCATTGCCAATAATTCACGGTCTAAAACCGAGTAATTCCTTTCTGCAGCATTAAGTTTTCTGGATATATACATTACAGGATGCAGAGTTCCAGAGTACTCTTGCATTAGTGCCGCTCCAATCCCAGTGGATGAAGCGTCACTACGAAGAACAAATGTCTTATCTGTTGTAGGTAACACTAAAATAGGTGGTGATGAAAACATAGTTTTGATCTTCTCTAGTGAAGATTGGCATTCATGAGACCAGTGAACCATGTTAGGCGACCCTTTCTTTAATAGTGTAGAGAGAGGTGCCATGATAGAGGACAGATTCGGAATGAAACGTCCATAAAATTGTATGAGACCTAAAAGACTTCGCACTTGCTTTTTAGTCCTAGGGATAGAGATGTTAAGTATCTTAGTGATATTATGGTCTTCTGTCTTCAAGAAACCGTGACCTACTCGATGGCCTAAGAAAGCAATTTCGCTAAAGCCAATACAAGCTTTGGATGGTTTTGCTGTCAGGTTATACTCACGCAGAGTTGATAATAATTTCAACTAACCCTGAATAGTGATCTTCCCAAGTATCGCTGAAAAGACAGATGTCGTCTAGATAAGCAATGACATCTGACCGATACGATAGGATTCGACGCATCATGCGTACAAATGTAGCTGGTGCGTTCATAAGGCCGAAAGGCATAAAATTCCATTGGAAAAGGCCTCTGGGAGTAGAGAAAGCGGTAAGAGGTTTGGCGCGTTCGGATAATGGAACTTGCCAATATCCTTTAGACAAATCAAGTTTAGTGAAAAAATGCGATTTAGAAAGACGAGTAAGTAGTTCTTCTAGTAAAGGCATAGGTTCAGCATCGAACTTCGTAACTTGATTCAATTTGCGATAGTCAACGCAAAGACGTATGTTATTGTCTTTTTTTCGAACAATAACCATCGGCGAAGAATATGCAGAAGTGGATGGTTCGATTATTTGTAAATCTATCATTTCATCCAACTCCTTTTCAACCTGTGTTTGGAAATGTATAGGGATAGGATAAGGTCTAACCCTAATTGGAGTATGTTCAGTTAGAACAATGTCATGCTCAATGACATGAGTTTGTCCAGGGATGTCAGTGAGGACATCCTGAAATGTTTGTAACATAGACGAAACTTGTCGCCGTTCTCCTAGAGACAAATCAGGAGAAACAGTAACGTCTTTCCATGATTCACTAGAATGAAGTGGGATCATTGGAAGCGGAAGATTAACATCCGAAAAACTTGTTTCCTCATCCTGTATTACAGACAGTGATGAGTAATGACCATGTTTGACATGAGAATCGTCCGTTGCCTGGAAAATAGGCTGTAGATAGTCAGGACGTTCATGGAACTCCGTAAGCATATTGATGTGGAAGGTTTTATGCTTCCCGTTAATATCGACGATGTAGTCAACATCTGAAATTTTCGATATTATATCGTACGGACCTTTCCAACTAATAAGGAGTCTATTTTCACGACAAGGTAGCAAAACAAATGCTTTGTCACCAGGACAAAGTTGTCGTAAAGTTCTCTTCTTATTAGCAAATTGTCTTGCCTTCTGCTTAGCAAATTCAGAAGAGGACGTTGCCAATTTGCATGCTTCGATAATCTTCTGTCTCAGCGCGATGACATACTCGTAAGAAGATTTTGTGTCATCGTCAATATTGTCAGCTGTTATAAGATCATGCAGCAAAGACATTGGGCCGCGCGGTCGCGCGCCAAAGACAAGTTCAAAGGGAGAAAACCCTGTATGTTCATTGGGGACCTCTCTGTACGCGAAGAGGGCCGCGGGTAAAACCCTATCCCAATCTTGAGGATGATCCTCAGTTATCTTCCCTAATAAGTTCTTAAGTGTTCTATTTAGTCGCTCGACCATCCCATTGGACATAGGATGATAGATGCTACTCAAAGATCTCTCTATCTGTAGAGTAGACATTACTTGAGACATGGTATCCGATATCAGTTGGGTGCCATGATCTGATAATATTTCTCCGGGGAATCCCAGCCGAGAAAATATAAGCCAAAGAGCATCTGCAATGTCAGCGGTAGTAATGCTCTTTAGAGGGATAGCCTCTGGCCAACGTGTGCACATGTCTACACACGTTAAGATAAACTGATGTCCTCTAGCAGATTTGATCTTGAATGGACCAATGATGTCTATCGCCATTTTCTGGAATGGACGAATAGGAATATCTGCAGCCTGAATAGGCGCAGCATGACGAGGACCTTTGGATTTGACTTCTTGACATACTTTACAGGATCGACATAGATCCGTATGTCCTTGTTCACAAAAGGCCAAAAGAAAGCCGCAAGAACTCTTGACTTTGTACGGGAAAAACCCATGTGACCAGCACACTGAGAGTCGTGTGCATGTTGTAAGATCTTAACTCTCAAATTCTTGGGTACAAGAATCTGAGAATGACTTGACTTAGTGGAGTCTTGCACCATACGTACAAGTACGCCATTCTTCATTGTAATCCAAGATTTACAATTTGAATCTTTATTCGGATCACCTTTCGTTACAAGAGTGAAGAATTTCTTAAGAGTCGGATCTTCTTCTTGTTGTTTTATAAACGAGTCACGAGAAATTACCAAGGGATCATCTTGGTTATGCACTTCATTATCTTCAACAGATGAAGTTTCAGGCATATTGAGAGCTTGAGCTCTAGTGACTACCGCATTAGCAGATTGCATATTTTGATTTTCCCAAACGGAAATTTGCTCCGGAGTGCATTCTTTGACTCCGTGAATGCGACCGATGATAAGATCAGCGATCGGATTCGGCAAAAGACATGCGTGTACATCTCCTGTGAAGAAAGGAGTAGCAATCCTAATGATAGCGGTAGAGTATTTCTCTATGGTGCCGCCAAATGTTACGCATTTGACTACTTTGCCTGTAGAATGAGAAGGATCTATGAGTGACTGCCTAACCCCAATAGTTGTGCATCCAGAATCAAAAAGTACTGAGACTGGATTGTCATTTACTAAACCTTTGTGTAAGACAAGAGAACCTCTCCCATCATGCGCGATTGACGCAGGAAGAGCGGGAAGAGGATGCCCACAGCTTAAAGTAGACACTGTGGTTGGCTCAAATAATGTTTTGCATTGGGGGCACTGAGATGCTCTCCCAAAATCAAAAGCGGCACATGCCATATTATTAGAGTCATCATTATCTTTATTTTGTTTATAGGCTTCGTGGGACTCTTGCTGTGCAGAGTTCGCCTGGTAATGAGCTTTATGTTTTTTGAATTGTGCTCTACCTCTGTTATTATTGCCTCTGTACTTATCATTGTTTCCACTATTATAACCCCTACTCGGGTTTGAATCATAGCTCCTTTGGTTACTATCATCATATTCATTATAATGAGTATCTCGGTAATTATGATCTTGTTGTCTCCATGAAGGAAAACTTGGATAGTTTCTAGAATGACTTCCTTTGCGAAAGTTCCTGTAATTATGACCACCCCTGAATCGAGGGCTGTCAGCTCTTCTCCAGGTATTCGAAGAAGAACCCTGAAATGATTGGTTACCTTGGTTCTGATAACTGTAATAGTTACCTTTTTTATTAAACCTATTTTGAGGTCCTTGGAATTTGTGAGAGTGATTAGGGTTGTATGGTGTTGCAGAAGCAACTGGCATACCTTCTTTAACCTTACTGTTGCTAATAGCTACGTCCGGATGTGCAGTGACGTATTGGGTACAATACTGTTCCATTTCTTTTAGAGACTTAGGTTTACGCTCATGTAAGAATTCGAGGAAAGGTTTATTTATACTTGACATAATCTTGTCTCTGAGTATCAAGTCCATAAGGGCTTCATAAGTCTTTTCTGTTTTGGATAGCTCAATCCAACGATCAAATGTAAGACGTGTCCTTGCAATGAATTCTGAGAATTCTACACCTGCCTCAGGCACCATTGTCTTAAACAACTTCCGATAACCCTCTTCAGACAACTGATACTTCTTTAATAAGGCTGCCCTAATAACATCATAGTTATCTTTGTCAGCCTCTTCAACCAAACTTAAACTAGTCAGAGAATCACCTTTCAGATTTTCTGATAACTGGTTAGCATATTGTGATTTGTCCACATTATGGGCTCGACACGAGCGTTCAAATCTATTTAGCCAGAATGTTATGTCATCACTGGAAGGGTTGAACGCTGGTACCTTGACCTTGTAAGTAAAGGGTTTACCATTACCACCAGATGCTTGATTACCATCACTTATGTTTGTTAACTTTAACTTTTCTAACTCAAATGCTAAAAGTTCTTTTTGGTGTTCATGTTCTCTTATTGCTTTTTTCTCTTGAGCTTCAGCTTGTAATTTTTCTCTCTTCTGCAGCAGCTTCATCCTTTCTTTTCTCTTTTTCCATTTCCATCTGGAATCTTTTTTCATCAGTCTGTATCTGCAATTTCTTTTGTTCATCCTCTCTTTGTAATTTTTTTTCCTCAGCTGCTAATTTTTTCTCCTCAATCAATGCTTTTCTTTCTTCAGCAGCAGCAGCAAGTTTTCTCTCTTCTGCAGCTAATGCTTTGTCATATTGAGCAACTGCCCATTCTTCTAATTGCTGACCAGTCTTATCAAGAGCCCTGCCTTGTGTGATAAAATAATCTAATGTAGACATCTTGTCTAATAAGATCAGTAATTTGCAAAAGTAAATAAATTCACTTTCTTAGTCTTAATCAAAGACCTTGTATGATAACTTTGTAACCTGTGGAAAATAGTACTTAACTATCCCAATCACTGTGGGAAACAAGCCTTACAAAGGTCTTGTATAAATCCTTATATAATAACAGCTATAAGTTGCTGGTTCACTCTATAATATAAGTGCAGTGCACCAGAAATAGTGTTTTATATCATCAACTGTGTACCTTTAGTAATAGCAATTAACTATCAGTTGATTCTTGTACATCAATTTATATGATCAACTATATTTTAAATAGTGTATGTCGATCAGGCACAAAACAAAACAGTTATACAGAAGAACATGAAAACATTTGCGGAAATGAAATAAATCAAATGGGAAAAAACAATAAAAGATAAACCGCAAGAGGATAACAAATACAAATAACGCCACAGTATATAAATATAAATTGAGAATAGAACTGAAAGATAGAATAGGGTAGACCAACAAATTACAAACAAATCAAAACAAACTAAAGAACAGAGGAATATTACAAAAACAACAATGAGTACAGTCTTCACAGCTAACACTAATAGCAACAGCTGTCGCAGCAAATTTTCAATCAAGAAAATTGCACCTATAGAAACGCACACATCAGACCCTCTATTACGTGGGATACTCTGTTGTGTGACACCGCCCAACCAAAACAACAACCCGCTGGATACAAACAAATATCACATATAAATATTTAAACATAAATACATAAATGCATAAATAGTATGGCAATATGATGTAAATAGAGTGTTGCAGAAAGAATGTGTTGTAAAGAAGGCTCAGTTACACTGCCTAATAGTACAGTACTGTGGTACTTTATTAAACAAATACTTCTGGTCTAATTATTTTAAATTCAACACAGAAATAGAAGCTCCATCGTTGATGTGAATGATAACAATCGATGTAGGACTTCTCAGTTCAATAACATTTCCTTTCGCAAACACTGTCAAATATTCTCCAGTCCTGATGTGTAATGTTCTATGTTTCAACCAAGCTTGCTGTGTAACACTGTCAGTTGTATGGCAAATGTCCAACGAACCAAATGTCAACAAACGCTGACCTAGTTACTGCATACTGTCGACAGGACAGGTCACGCTGACATCACTGTAGAGTTGTACTGTTGATGTATTTGTGTGTCGTAACAGACCCCAAGGAACGTCTGGTCTCAGTAGTTTACTTCTCAATATGGTCACTGTGCAGGTTGACCCAGGAAGCTGGCACACCAGTTGTTAAAACTCTGTGTAGTTGTTAACTCATACTGGCTACTAGTTGTTGAATCACGCTTTATTTGTTAAATGACGTGAATGTCCACCAGTTGATAAATGTAGATGTTGGGACTGGTGTAGTAAAGTGTAACGATTGTCAACTCATTAAACCCAGCACAGTTTTGGTCATACAGGTCATCTTGTCCTGGAACGTGATGAGGCTCCGACAAGAATGTGAGTGTAGACAATGAGTGTGTATATGAATGTCAGAACGCGAATGGTAGAATGATTCGATAGAGTTGACAGGTTGGTAGTACATCACTCATACTCACACTGTTCGAATTCAAGAAGTACTGGAACTACGGTGGTCTTTTTATAACATTTAATGGGACGCACACTTGGACAGTACGTGTATGGTTACAGGAACAAATGTCGACATAGACAGCATAATGTTGATCACAGGAATATCATCTTAAGTTAGCATTCATGCTTGGCAAATATCATAATGGAGCATTCGTAAATAAGCATTCAGAGTTCCATCATGTAAATCATCTGGCTTTACTGACTGGGCACGTCAGACCATAACCAATATATAGGAAGGCTCCTAGACTTAACCTCGTCTAGCGAATATCCCTTCACGTAAAGTTCAATATATATATTTTCCATAAAGATATAGGAATCCCAGACATGGGTTCTCACATGTAGCAGTGATCTCTTGGTTCATCGAGCGATAGTACAGGCATCCCTTTTTCTCACTCGATAAATACAAAGTATATGAATTTCAACATGGCTGTGCTTCTCTCGTGAGCTTCACTCACTATTGGATACAGACCAAAATTGGTCATTCGTTAAATGTCCTCATTTCTTCATAGCTTCTCTCATAGAGGTAATTGAATAATATCATATAATCTAGTGCTGATACATAGGAATGTCATCTTCCTTTGAATAAAATATTCTTTTCAAAAGTACCACTGTGCATCTGCTTATCGACAACGATGGCGAAGCCCAAGTTCATAATAAATTGTGGTTTTACCTTTCTATGCGAAATATAACTTTGCCATTCCTTGGCAAAAGAGAATAAACACTGGGGTAAAGTACATACAACATGTCTAAATGACTATCACTTTTCCCCATCTACTTATAGATCACTTTTTCGGCGATAAGCCGGCTACAACAAAATTCGACATCTCGACAGGATGGCAGCCATGAATCACACCCCCTGCTAGCGATACTTCCGCTGCATAGCCTTTGACCTTTCCTAGCGACAACCAACATAGTTCGACTTAGAAATGTAAAGATATCCATATATAAGACAGACTCGTCCTACTCATACAAACACTACGTATAAATTCAGGCCATAGATATACTGAAGCAAGAACAATCTATTCCTACCCAGCCAAAGAATAAATCGCAGTAGGCCTAGAATCGTCCGCGGAGTCCGATCGAAGATGACGGAACTACTTTCTAGAACTCGTCCTTAAGCGGAAATACTTTGTTTACAAAATATTTGCGAACATAATAAGTATATAAATGTATTATATTGCAAGATAGTAAAAATTGCCCTTTACAGTACATAAAGGTGACGCGTGTGAGCGACAATAACATTTTTAGTTACCACGTGCTATACGCCTAATGATGTAAAGCTATTTATTATTTGAGAGCACAGTGGGCCAATTATAGCGTTTGTTAGCTATGTTAGTCCAAGAGTTATTTTAGTTTATTCTTTACTGCGAAGGTAATTTAGTTAGTATATTTCACAATCATCATAACCCTCCACTCCCAAAGGAGCATAGGCCTTCAACAAACACATGCCAAGTCCTCCTGTCACGTGCCATCATCTCAAATTCGTTCCACGTTCTCCACATCATTTTCACATCTGTTTCCAGCTCTCTTCTCCATGTGCTTCTTGGTCTACCTCTGCCTCTCTTGCCCTGGGGGTTCCAGAACAAGGACTGCCTTGTAATGCTATCAACAGGTTTCCTCAGTGTGTGTCCTATCCATCGCCATCGTCTTCATCTCATCTCTTGTTCCACTGGCACTTGTCTAGTTCTTGTCCTCAGTTCCTCGTTGGTAACCTTGTCATACCATGTTAATCCCTCTATTCTACGCAAGCACCCATTTATGAAAGTCTGTAGCTTTTTGGTTGTCTTTGTTGTTCTCCTTGTCTCAGAGCCATACAATAGGACTGACTTCACATTTGAGTTGAAGATTCTTATTGTCGTGTTGGATCCGATTTATCTTGATCTCCATATATTTCCCAATGCAATTTCACAATGATTGATTATAATTTTACTGTATATTTTTAGGGGTTAAACATGTTTATTATTTAGTGTTGGATGAAAATTGGGTTATTATAAGAGATGCTATTTTAGAAGTACAAGGTTAATATAATTTTCTCCATTCATGCCAAGATAGTTTATTATAATGGAACGCGAAGTAAGTTAACGAATAATTGTATGGTGTTAGGTTAGTTTAATTACATCTGTTGTGTACACAGTTTTGTAGTGCTAAAGTTCCCTTTGAGAAGATGAATCTAGCTTTAGGTATTAAGATTTCTTGTGGACGTAATGCTACTCCTTTGTGCGTAAGGCACGTTGAGACATAAGTGTTTCTCTGTTTGCTCCTTGCGGAGCATGGAGACACCAGTGCGGCTGGGTCCAACAGAAGCCTGCGCGAAGCATTTATTTGCTATGGCAATGGTTAGTTTCTGTAACGATGCGATTAATATGATGAGGTTCCCAGTCTTATCAGTGGTCATATACGACACGCTTGTTGTCAGGTGTGCCAGTCGTCACATACGACATGCTTCACAATGTAGGAAAGTATATTGATATGGATCAATTGCGAGGTGGTAGTTATTCTCGTTAAGGAGAATATTCGTTGTACATAGCGTTTAATACTGTATTATGCTCATTTTAGTGTTATTTAATTATTGTTTTGTGTAGAATGGTTTATCAGAGCACGTGGGTTTACTTGGAGATATATATTTCCCTTCTCGCAACTTATGGAGCATAGGGCCACCAATGTGGCTGGCCTCCGCATGAAGCATTCATATGCTCTTGCAGTAGTGGTTACATGGTGACTTTGCCAGCTTCATGCACAACATCACATTAGTCTCATTGGAAGACATGTATGAGAGTGGATGTGTGTTTAATAGTGGGATGTTTCAGGTAGCGTGGAAGAACGGACTGCTTGGTAGGTGAGAGCACGGTGTTTCTCATTAATTATTTATTATGATTTTAACTAATCAGTGCATTGTTTGTGTTTTAGGTTAGTAATTGAGCACTGGCTGGGTGGTTTGTTTTGTTTGGTTTACTTTATAACGTTTGCTTTATGTGCTTGTTGTCGCTGATAGGGTTGTGTGAATAAATACAGCCCCTGCCTTAGAATCAAGAGTTTTATTGTTGTTCGGGTCGGTGTGAGTGTGCAAGAAAGTGATCACATATCACAACATAATCATCATCTCTCGCCCACCCTTTCACACACACACACACACACACACACACACACACACACACACACACACACACACACACACACACACACACACACACACACACACACACACACACACACACACACACACACACACACACACACACACACACACACACACACACACACACACACACACACACACACACACACACACACACACACACACACACACACACACACACACACACACACACACACACACACACACACTCACACACTCACACACACACACACACACACACACACACACACACACACACACACACACACACACACACACACACACACACACACACACACACACACACACACACACACACACACACACACACACACACACACACACACACACACACACGCACACACATATATATATATCTTGTCACGAGAGGGTTGATGTTATTGAAATTATAAGATATCCTGGACACAAAGTTGTATCAGATGATACCAGGATAGTGTCAGATAAGAGTCTGGTCTTTTGTTTTTTTGTTTTTTCGTACGCCCGCTAATACTCGAGGTGAAATCTCAGGTTATTGTTTTTTTAATGTCTAACCTGACATTGATTTTACGTGAGTATCCCTTTTCTTGTACAGAGACAGGTGTCCCTCGCCATTCAGGCAGATACTCGCCGATTTCGGAGGTACCCATTAGAGCTGGGTCGGCTCAAGAGCCGCCAATCCCTGGTCGACGACACTCCTTCAAATGTTCTCGCCAGGTCTCGAGTTAATCCAGTCCAATTCTCGGTCGACGAAAAATCCTCAAATGCCGTCGCCCGGGTTTGATCCTGAATCACCCGGTCGCCAGAGCGGTGTTGTAGCCACTACGCTAGCGCGGCTCCCAGTCTGGTCTTAAAAGTAATACCCCCTTCTCTGAAAAGAGTAAGGGTGTATAGATATTACAGGTAGGATCAAGCTGTATAAGTTCCTAGAGAAAATGGTAATATATTACTCTAAGTTCCTACTGGCCCCTCTCCAGATCCTCCTATGATTATGTTATTAGCTCTGCTAGGGGTATTAACTAAATTATCCACCAACAAGAACTTGAACTTAACTTAAACAATTTAAGTAAGTCTGCTGGTAAATATTTACAATTTATTTTTACAGTTTTTCTTTTCTGTTTGAAAAGCTTTCAAGTAAATCAAATTCAATTACAACAGTAAATAAATAAAACATTAGAAAATTGTTCAAAGGTATCAAAAGTCATTAAAGTTGTTGAAAGTTCTATCTTTGGTTAACTATCTCTGCTTGACGAATATCTATATCTTACTAACACTTTTATTTCACTGTAATTGAATGTTAGGATATCACTGGCTATATCTATGCCCAAACACTGTTCATCATGAACTAGTTTTGTCTATTATTGTGGTGTGACTCGGATACTCTACAGTTGCCTTGGTTTGCAACTCATCTGCTAGAATGAAGCTGGTTCCACTCTTGTCCTGGAAGGAAAAATTAGTTGAACTTCCTCCAGGCAGTAGGTACTTGATGACTGGCCATCTGAACTCAAAAGGCACTTGCACCACTAGTAACTTCAGTAGTGGCTGACTCTTTTATGAGTAGTTGGGTTGACAGGATATAACCTGAAACATATTAGATGTAACCCCTATATTGTCCATCACTATCCCACTATCACAAAGGTTGGGGATGATAGACAGTTTCAGACAGTGTGCTAGCAGATGCACAGGACATATTATAACAGTAACAACCAAATCCAGTTCACTGTGACTACAATTTTCCTCTAAATCCTTAGTTAGAGCCATTTGTCCATGGACTAACCTGAGGTCTCGATGCATTCAACCAGAGATAGATTTCTCCCTTCCTATAGTACTATTCGTGGAAATCTCTGCAGAGACGTGTAGAGCAACATTCCCAGTATTGCATTAGTAACCTCTTCCAGGTGGTACTTCATTCATAGTGCTGTAATTAAATGCCCTATTCCACTTGGTTGCACAAATTTGGACTGGCCATTTTGACGGCCTAATGCTTTAGTAAACACTGCATAAAGGTACCTTCTGATTGATCCGTGTATCATGCAGTTCTCACAAAGTATGGCGCACGGTTTTGGTCAGAGTTACTCAGAATGACGTGTTGTGAATCAGACCACTTCACGACATATATATATCGTGTGCCTCTCAGTATACCTTCATTCTTTTAGGTTTATTGTGTGTATCTGTTTGTTTTCCTTCCTTGTCCACGCTTTCCATTCGTCGGACTATCTACAATACCAGACATTCGGTTAAATCTAGGGTTTACTGTAATTATAATTAACATTAAATTGTCTAGCTTTTACAATTATGGCATCTGGGATAAAGTATTATGTAAGTATTTAATAAAACATCATCAAAATAAAGCTGTAAGCGCAAGTATGACATCTGCTTCGTGTAAGATCTGTGTATGATCTTCAAAACGTTGGTGATACGTTAGAAATAGAATGAAATGTGTAAAATCAGTTTTTCTGTCAAATTTGTGCTAACACCAACAGTAGGACAAACATTGACAAGTATCGTTAAGCCTTAACAAGAGTCTTAAATCCAGAACGAGGTTTGAGTCCTGAGTCCGAAGCCACGGAAATCAAATAGCAATTTGCTTTCAAGAGTTCTAGACAGCTGTTGATGATGCCATTATTCGGAACACAAACGAAAAGTGAAATTGCGAATGAATCCAAGGCTTGTAGGATACGAAACAAAAATATTTAGTCCTTTTTGTGTGTGTTCAGCAGACATAAGAACAGAAGGTAGCTTTAACTTGTGCCAGTTCTGTTTAACTACAAGGTATATATGCATCGTGTTGTGTAATCATAATCTATTAGAACAGGGCTTCTTAGCTTGTGGTCTACGGGCCCCATGGTGGTCCATCAATGTGTCTAGGGGTGTCGTACGGAAGGTTAATTGTTCTAATTGGCCCGTCTGAGTAGAGTGGATGTCGACAGATACGCGAGAAGGTATAGAGAATAGATTTTCCACAGGTGGTAGATTGAGGAAAAGATCTATCTCTGGAGTGATAAATTTAATAACGCGTCTATGTACATTTTCTTCTAATAAAGGGTCCGTAGCCTTCACTGGACAACGTAAGATCTCCATCGCAGCAAAACAGGTTACGAGCACTTGTATTAGATGGTAAAGATGTTTTTCTTGTATTCAGATTTGAGCGTCGACGAGTATCATAATTATCTGTCAATTTTATGTGAAGCATGATGCTTTTGTAACGATACCAATAGAATCGAAAGGGTTCCATTCCCAGCGCAGGCTAAAATATCAACAGGAAGCAGACACTTTGGAGTGTTGACCCACATGAGCCAGTTCCACTTTAGAGTGTAAAAGGAGATAAAATACGTGTCTTACGTGGCACTTTTTCTGATGATCAGATTGACACCTATTGTAGCACTCTGCTTAAAGTTTCCTTTCATTGTTTCCTTAGTTTGTGTTGTAGCCAACGACAACGTGATTTTCCTCACCCCTAAAAGCATCTACAGCACAAACTAATCATCCAATGTAAAAACGTGATAGATGAAACTAATTATTGTTTCGATTCAATGCACTTACCGTGGCTTGTTGACCTGTCATGTTGCGTTTCTTTAAGATATATATCGCATTCTACATTCCTCTTCTTCTGGATTGTCCTGTAGGTCTGTTTTACCATTCTGAGCTTACACACGAATGCTTCTGTGTGCTGAAGATTCATCGTCACTAGCTTATTCTTTGTTTCTCAATTCATTCAATAATTTTCATTACTCTTTCGCTCCAAAATGAGCATAGGCCTTCAGCAAACTCGTACAGTTTCTCCTGTACCGTTAGAGTTCCCTGTGTCTTCTTGTTATATATATATATATATTTGCAGTTCTTTTATGCATGTGTTTTTTGGTTATCGTCTAGACCTCTTACGCTGGGATTCCAAAATAAAGGCTTCCTGGTTATACTTTTATCACGTTTATTCCATGTTTTTCCTACCTGTCGTTAGCGTCTTCTCATCTCTTGTTCCACTGATAAATGTCTGTTTCTTATCATCAGTTTCATTTTGGTGATCTTATCCCACCATTTCAGTCCCGATCTACGCAAGGACCCATTTATGAAAGTAGATGGCCTCTTCAATCAATCAATACCTTTTAGCTCCCTATGGAGCATACGCTTTCAACAAGTACATGCCAAGTCGTCCTGTCACGTGCCATCAGATCAAGTTCTTTCCAGATCTTCCTCATCATTTTCACTTCTGTCTCCATTGCTCAGAATGGCAAAGACAGCTGTACATTAATTTGTTTGATTTTGAAAAGGCTTTTGACAGTATACATAGGGACAGTTTATGGAAAATACTGAGGGCTTATGGAATTCCAAGCTGCATAGTGTCAATCATAAAAAGCCTTTATGCCAACTTTACGTGTAGCATTGGGCAGAGCAACCTAACCTTTGAAGTGAAGACAGGAGTACGACAGGGATGCCCCTTATCAACCACTTTATTTTTAACAGTCATAGACTGGGTGATGCGCCAGATAACTGGGGGCAATCCAAACGGAATAAGATGGACTACATTTTCTACATTCGAAGATCTGGAATATGCAGATGACATTGCACTGCTAACACATTCACATCAACACATCCAGGAAAAAACGGATAGACTTAATAAGTTTAGCCAGCAGGTGGGCTTGAACATCAACCTAAGAAGACAGAGGTCATGACGCTCAATGTGAGCAACCCTGAGCCCATATCAGTAAGGAATCAGCAACTGGAACAGACAGATGCGTTCACATACCTAGAATGCATAGTAAAACAAGACGGCGGAGCAAGCAAAGACATCAACAACAGAATGAACAAAGCAAGAACAGCCTTTTTTAGTCTAAACAACATCTGGAAGTCCTCTTAGTACAGCACAAGCACAAAATTAGGATTATATCAGAGCTGTGTGCTTTCTGTGCTTCTCTATGGCGCGGAGAGCTTGAGAGTTACAGAGAAGGAAATGTCGAAATTGTCCTCTTTTCACACAACATGCCTAAGAAAAATTCTCCGAATCTTTTGGCTGAATACCATAACCAACCAAGATCTGCTTACTCGGAGCAAGCAAGAGGACATGCACACCATCATAGCTGGCAGACGCTGGAGCTGGGTTGGCCATGTCCTCAGAAGAGACCCCGTGTGCCATCACAAGAACAGCTATGCTATGGACTCCTGAAGGAAAACGAAAGAGAGGCCGACCAAAAACAAACTTGGCGGAGGACTGTGGAGGCTGAGATGCAAAGAATGAACCATAGTTGGGGAACTGTACGAAGGATGGCCGCCGACCGAGCAAAGTGGAATCAATTTGTTGTTGCCCTACAAGACACCACCAGGCGTAATGGCCACTGACTGCTTTGACGGTCGGCGGCTAAGGATCAAAGAAGAAGATGTGTGTTTTTGGTCTACCTCTGTCTCTCTTACCCTGGTGATTCTAGAATACAGAACACCTTGTAATGTTATCAACAGGTTTCTTCAATGTGTGTTCTATCTATCTCCTGAAACATCTTCTTATCTCTTGTCTGGTTCTTTTCATCTGTTCCACATGAGTGACCTTTTCGTAATCTCAATCTTTCCATTCTAGACAAGCACCCATTTGCTCGTATGAATGTCTGTAGCTTTTTGGTTGTTGTTTTTGCTGTTCTCCATGTTTCAGAGCCATACAATAGGACTGACTTGATATTTGAGTTGAAGATTCTTAATTTTGTGCTGGATTTGATTTCTCACGATCTTCATATGTTTCCTTATGCAATAAAAGCTCTTCTTGCCATCTGTATTCTTATTGTGATACCATTGTCTGTCCCTCCAACTTTGTCTATATTGCTCGTGGCCTCTTGTTTGTTGTTCTTGATGATTCAGAGACATATAATAAGACTGAACTGACATTTAAGTTGAAGACTCTTATAGTTATGTTGCCAGTATCAGTGGTATATGTTAATGTGACTCAGACATTTATGTATGACACTTATCAACGACATATTACTAACTTGTTTTGATGGATTCACCTTTTGAACAATATGCTAAATATTTTTTTAGACTCTATTATAACAAACTGTCTTATGAGGGAAGGGGAGCTTCTATGACTAGAGTCCACGAAAAAGTGCCCCAAATGCAGTTGCCCACGCGTGGAAAAATACTCCTATATTCGCCACAGTTAAATGTAATCATTCGTGGCGATTTTTTTTTTTTGGGATCAGCCTTCAAATCGTTCATCATAATGAACGAAAAAATACAAAGTATGCAGCATGCATAACCTAACACAGGGTTTCGTGGTGCACATAACCCTTAGGGTGTCTGTGAGTAGATTCTAGGAGATCCGTGTACGTAACATAAAATTTGAAATGTAAATTTTTTAATTATAATTTTATGTAAATTTTTTGCAAGACAGGGTGCATAGCCTTTGCTGGACAATCAAAGCTGTCCATACCTTTCATCGCACAATCAAAGGTGTCCATAACTTTCATCGCACAATCAAAGGTCTACCATAACTTTCATCGCACAATCAAAGATGTCCATAACTTTCATCGCACAACCAAATGTGTCCATAACTTATATCGCACAACCAAAGGTGTCCATAACTTTCATCGCACCACCAAAGGATCCATGGCAGAAAAAATAGTTAAGAAACATACATCAAACTTAAAAACACAAGAACGATCACCAGTATATTCAGGTACCTCTGAGACGAGGCAAATGAGAGATTATTCCCCTTGAGGGAACCATCGTTGGTTTTAGAAGCCCATAAGACCAGATTTGACAGTATCATAGATTTTTCTAAAGGCAGTTCAAGCTATGAAGAATGTTAGAGATTAGAAAGTCGTATCTAGAACATCCAGAGAAAGAATAAAATACAAAGTATTTCCCAATTTGCACATTCTGTCCCGTTTTATCTCATTTCCCGTCCCATGTAATTACCCATCATTCCCTGGAGTTTTTGGAGATACCGATCGAAGGATGATCATCTAATAGTTTTCGTGTGCATCTGTACTCACTTGCAATTGTTTGTCGTTAAGAGATGTAAGATGGGGTAGGGCTGTGCAGGAGAGCTGACCTTTCAATCACCAGGCCAGCTCCTGACACAATAATGCGTTGTTTGATCTGTGTGTGAGAACTGGCAGTTTACGCGTAGGCATTTAGAATCTGGTGTGAGTCGCTGGGAAAATTGCCGATGTGTGGTTATCTATAAGTTATGTATGTAACGCCGATTAAATAGAGTGGGCTGTCGCTATAATGTAGATACTGCAATTTGAATGTTGGCGACTTGATATAAATGATCGTTAAGGTGTCTACTTTCGCAAAGATGCGCCGTGTAATTTCAAAGGGTGTCTGGTGAGACAAATAAAGAATAAGCCAACTGCCCCCTTAGACAACTCGTAAAATGTGACCAATATGTGATTGTGCATGATGATGATGGTAGCCTCATATTGTAAAACAAAAAGTTACAGGAACATCCACTGCAGGAGTATATGCTTTTGTTTTTATTCTAACAATGGACCAGCTGCAGGTGTGGCTCAGTGGCCTATATAGAGCGATAAAAGAGATGATGAAGCTCCATGTGTGGAAAATGCTAGAGGTGTGTTGAGAGGTGTGTTGAAAGGTGTGTTGAAAGGTGTGTTGAAAGGTGTGTTGAAAGGGATATGAAAGATAATGAAGGTAGGTTACTGTCGTATATGGTATACTGCTGGGTGGGCACCGATGGTCGTTCCGATACAGCATGATGGGGATGGCCTATGGAATGTGATCAAGAAGGTCTCCAGAAATTGGCTCGTTAAAAAAGAAAGAGACCTGTTAGAGTTAAGGACAAGAAGAAGAGAAGACCAGTGCTCTCCACTAGATCGTGTATTCTAATAAATCATGGGAAGTTGTCTATTTCCCAACGACATTTACTTCTTTCTCTGAACTCTTGATAAAGAAAGAGCCTCGACCTCTTAAAGGAAGGATTTTACCTATATGTAAATGTTTAACATAGACAGACGAGTGATACATTAAATAACTAGGTAATAATCAACGCGGCCGTACTCTTTATTAATTAAATATATACACATGTAGGGTTAGTAGAAAGTAAAAAGGGTGACGGTTAAAGACCATTCACACACAGATGAAATGTAAAAATATATTAATAAAATATGAGAGTGAAACTAGGTGTGTAGTGAAATGATGATGTGATATATTAAGTATTACCACACTGATGACCACTCTACACTGTTCAAGAGACTTTCACATTTCTTCTACTGTATAAACATGTATAGGTATGCCCCGACTGTCCGATGTAGATGTTTGTTACCCCGTACGGGTTATCTGGAAGACGAGCAATTATATCTGAAACTCATGCACATATAGTTGTGAGAACTTTTAAGATGTCATGGGATCCTTTCTAGCGTCGAAACACTGTTGACATTTGTCTCATAAAAATATCTTCTGTCTTATCTTGACAATTCACTGACTAAACGGGAGCACTTCACAAAAAGGTGTGCTTCGTGCAATCGAGCTTGCTTGAATGAAATTACGTCGTGCAATACACGTTTAGAGTAGATGAATTCCCGTCATGCACTGACGCATTGGGTATATATATATATATAGGGTTTGATGACAACCAAATATAGAAACACATATTTTCTCCCTAAAACGAGAAGGTAGACTAAATCGTCTATTACTGCGGCATTGATTTTCCCCTGAACATATCGGGTTGAAACATCAATTTCCGCGACCGGAAGTAGCATTGGCTTTATACTCTTCCGAGGCCCCTGTATTTCAACAGTTTGACCAGTATACTGGTGGGCCTTCACCAAGGATGGGGAAACTAAAGCCGAGTATTCGAGGCCCGAATCATACAAGCACCGTATGGTTTGGTTGCCAACGGTTACTTGCTCAGTAATAGAAGGGTAACTAGGATTTTGTTCATATGCCTGGGGGGTCATGTTTCCCTATCGGCCCCCTGATCAAGCAAGCGACAGTATAAGGGTCGGATTTCGGTCTCTTACAATCCGATGTAAAATGCGTGTCAGTTTTGCACTATTTACAGTATCGTCTTCCATATGGCTGAATTGGTCTCTGGTGATCTTGTGGTTGTTGGTGGGCTGTTTTGTTTGTTGTGTTGTCCGTACTTTTGGAATTATCATCTGGGTGATCCTTCTGTTTGGGGTGACTATCATGGTGGCGCCGTTTAGACGGATTCCCTTCCGACTGGGCGCTCTGGTACCAATCGGCAAACAGTATCACCTGCTCAAGAGTTTTGGCCCCATGCTCCACCAGGAACCGTCTCATGTCAGGGGTAAGCTAGTATTTGAACTGTTCCACGACAATCATCTCCTGCAACCCTTCATAAGATTCATCACAGGTGCTGAGAGATCCCCACTTCTCCAAATACGTTTCTAGTCGTGTAGAAAATTGTCTATACGATTCATCCTTCTGTCGTCTTGCCTTACGGAATTTACCATGCGAAGTCTCTGCATTGAGCATAAAACGCAGTAGCAGAGCTTTCTTCAACATGTCGTAGTTGTTCTGTTCTTCCGTGGGCATCTTGAGAAACACATCATAAGCAGATACCCTCAGACTCTTGGATAACTTCATGTTGTATCTCTCTCTCTCCAAGCCATAGATAGCTGCTAAGGATTCAAACCTAGAGAGATATATGTCGAATTCCTCTGAAGCCTCAGAGTATACATCTAATTAGAAGGATATGGCACTAGGTGCCACCACCTGAGTGGTTTTTCCTCCCTTGCTAATTTGAGAACTGCCAGACCCGCTATTGTTAGAACTAGAATCCACTCTTCTTTCTTCGATCTCCATTTCCTTCATTCCAATGGCGTGGGCCCTGTCGGCGTCCTTTTCGGCTCTTTCGGCCTGTTCCTTCTTTTCTTGGAATGCCCTCTCCTTTTCTCTCTCTCTGCGGCTTCGAGTTCTGCTTTTGCTTTTTCGTGCTCTGCTTTGGCTCTTTCGTGCTCTCTGGCCAGTTTTATTTCCTGGCGTTCCACGGCCTTCTCTGCCTCCATCCTGTCCGTTTCCTCTTTATCTTTTTCTTTCTGTTCTCTCACCGAAGTAAGCACGAAGTCAGAAAGTTCTTTGGCTGAAAACCCTAGTTCGCGGCCTAGATTAAGGTAAAAGGCATGGAGGTTTTGGGACTCTGCCATTCTGAGCAAAAAATTTGTTTACAAAGCCACACAAATGCACAACAGCTACTAACACTAAACACCAAATTACAACACTGAATTAGCTTTACCAAGTGAACTTCTTATTTCTTTAACTTTAACTACATTTTGCAAGAAATGTTGTTTCTTTCATTTATTCAATTATGCTTTACACAGTTACTTTTACTATTATTAATGAATGCAATGTATGCTCAGCCTTACAATTAAACACACTCTTGACACTATTCTTTCAGTAAATCTGAAATTTATGTCAGTCAAGTCTAGGGGAATAACTAGACAAGTTCTATAATCCTGGCGCGTGTCGCTCAATTGTGAATTATCACGCTTGTGCGACCGCGTTTAATCCCAAGACAAGCCCCAATTGAGACGGTATTTCCTCCCCTACTGACAGTAGTGGTCCAACAGTGGCCAAAACTCAAGAGTATCTAATATGGGCTTCAAAGGTATCTACCTTCGCACAAGACTACTCTTGGCAGAAATGTAGATAGAAGGGTGATGACACTTCTATTACAAAGGGAGTCTTCACAAGATATTCAGAATAAGCGAGAACAATACTGCTTTGGCTGAGTAAGTTAACTCTGTAATTCTGCCGACGCTTTTGTGAAGGATTTAAGCACTTACTACTTTCAGCTCGTTTAAGCCCCGACCCCTGATTTACTCAGTGAAATTCTGTTATTTTAGTATAGCTCTGTTTAGAATGTGTGTAGTAATTTGACTGAGACAAACATGCAGTAACTTTAAAATGATTAAATCGAAGTTAAATTTGTAACATTTCAAATAACAAAATTTAATAATCACTTAAGTTTCAACAGTTGGAAAATAATTTAAATAGTTATGGATCAAGAAAAGTTATTATCACAGTCTTTATGGAATGTGAGATGTTACAAGAAGTTCAAGTGGCAGCATATATTTGAACTTAGCTGCCAATGACGGTTCTGCTCTTTCTTATGGGTTGGCTCTTTTCACTCTGCTCACGCCCGTCTCTGATCATGGTTGTCGGGGGTACCTCGTTTCCCAGAAACATCAAGGATATTCTACCACGTGGGTCCTTCGTCTTAAAGCTTAGGCCATGGTTCCCTTCTTGTTCCAGAGATGGGACTTTCTGCTGGTACCACCAATAAGCCAATCCTGACTCACAAACATTTCGCTCAGATGAATAAAAGTGACTTGAATTGGACTCTTACACGTATCTGGGGTGTCGTTAATTTAATGTTCCCTCTCTGACTTCGTGTGTGGTCCTTCAGTTTCTTCAGTCCCGGTTTCCTTATTTAAAATGTTAGAGATTTCCTGGGCTATATGGTTAATATATATCTATTATGTTTCTATTTCAGGCGACTGATAATATTTGATAAATTATACCTTCTCCTACGGGATAGTATTGACCTCTATGTAATGCACATGCTATCTCGTTAGTGGTGTCCGTTCTACTGTATCTGCGCTGATCATTTTGTGTCACTCGTCCGCAAATTAATTTATTTCGGTGACTGTTTTGGATTTGTCTTAAATTTGACGGCAATTTTATTGTTTCTAGAATTAATATATGCATTAGATGTGTGTGAATATAAACAGGAGTTGTTAAACTGGTGTCATAGTCCGTCTTTGCTTGTTCCTGACCAAATAGTCAGGTGGGTTTCTGTTATCCTTTCTATTGCTTTTAATTCTGAGCATGGAGGCTAGGATCAAAACGCTTCTCTCGTTGAAGTCTCCTTCAAGCTTGTGGTAAAGGGGGATGATATTAATATTTATAGGGGACTTAGTGTACTGACTGAGATCAGCTGTGAAGGTATCTGTATCTAATAAGTGTGGTGTATTACAGATGACCTTACTTGCTACCACATTTATACCTCAGTCAGAATTATTCTGGAATATTGTGATGACTACGTTGAATGTCTAGGGTATGAAAATGATGAAGTGTAAGTCACAACAACAACAGACAGATAAACAATTTAATTTATTCCACAACACTTTACAACACTGTGACACTCACACACATATAACACTCTATAAGACTATCTTAAATGAGTCAAGTGTAAAGTTTCAAATATATATGTAATAATTACTTTCAACAATAGATATCCTGATTCAACTACACAGTGAACCAGGAATCACAATCAAATGTAATCACAATTTATAAATATGATCTTTGTATTGACATAATTTATTAGTATTATCCTATGTGTGTAAGTTGTGAAGTAGTACTATGAGGTAATACTGGTTTTGTTTTTCAAGCTAGATTGTTGTTTTTTCATCATGACTTCAAGTGTTTGATTATCGTGGAAATAGTATTGGGAAAAGTTCACAGTTCCTGTCATTTTAAACAATTTATTGTCCATCTGTGTTTAATATAATGTCAATTTGAGAGGGAGGGGGGGCACATAATGTTGAGCTGCTCTGGCCACAGAAGCTTATCTTTCGTGATGGCGGCAGGAAAGGACTCCTCTGCTCGATTGCTTCACTGTGTTCTGGAGACACCTCACTGGTCGCTATCTGGACCAAGGAGTATGCTGTCAGCCTCTGGATTCAGCAAAACTCAGACCAGGTGCTGCTTCAATAACTTAGGACCACGGTCCCTGAAACAAGAAGGTTGTACCTCCTATTTCAGATCTAATTTATGACCTATTTCCAGACTGAACACAATACATAACAAACACTGAGTTCAGAGCGGTAGGCCAACTGCTAGCTTCATCTGAAACAATTTACACCAGTATACTCCTCCCTAATGGTTACTACGCCTCTGCAATTCCAGCATTATTTCCTTCTAGTCAATAAGATAGGTGTCAGTGTACTGTTTGGCAATTCCATGCAGTTTTACTTCTCTCCGACAAGTTTTTTTCAGGTTGGAGCAGTATCTAGGTCTTGCCTCATGTTTGCTACTGAACCACACACATATACAGACATAAATTATCAATTTACATTCAATTTTCATTAAAAAGATATCAAGTATGTCAAGCTTACCACAATTCATGGAAATAATACACAAATACGTTGACTGGCGATGAATATGGCACAAATTCCGATCTGCCTCTGTCCCAGGCTTTTATTTAGAAAAAAATACAAGCTGGTTCTCAACGCACTGTTTCTGAGTAAGTTTATTTTAAAATGTGGCACTGAACTGACGCTCCTAATTGACTATATTGGCGGGTCTAACCAATCGGGCCATGTTTACACAGCTTTTCAAAAAAAAGTACCCCTACTACCGTTTCCCCTAACAACAAAAAATTAGTATTTGTAGTCCGACTAATCGTGTTTCGCCTTACATTTACTTCTATCCAATCAAATAGGATTTAACATGGTTGCCTATTTCCCGTAAAATGGTGGTTTCAAAACATGCCACTGTGCGATTATTATTTGGTGTTGTCTGACACCCTCACTATTTTCTTTTGGCTATAATTTGTTAATTCCTAGACTATTTGCGTAACCCTTAACATATTCTTTGTCAGCAAGTCCTAAGGAACCCAAATATATAAGTTTTAAGGGAGCTAAGTGGCGGCGTTCAAAATACGTATTTTCTTCTAGGATAGTCGTGCTGTTACCACTTCCTCACTTCCAAACTTTATGGTGTCTGCTGTACTGTCAGACTTTCAAACGTAAACCAGTATAATGTCATGTTTCCCAATAAGCATTAATCATGTTTTTAATCCTAACTCTCGTATGGGTAGTGTTTTTTATCACTGTCGATTTGAAAAAAGTTAGTGCTTCTGGCCTTGCGCTTGGGGTGGCATTAATTGTATATCGCGAGACGCGTGTTAGTGTTGCATGCGTTCCGGATTTCAGCCCTCCCTCTCTCTATCCTAAGTTCATCTATCTTTTCATCACGCAGTGTATAAAATGAAATTAATGCTAGTATTAATCTAGGTCATTAATCAGCTTGCGTATCTCAAGGTTTTCTAAGAAATACAGTACACGTTTTATTGTTAGAAAGGCGTGTATGCTGCTATAGGCTTTACTATCAAACGTGAAAGCGTTACAATTTTCAGACGAAGTAGAAAAAGGGGGATCTCGAGTACAGTCATTGTGACAGCACTGTTCTTTACCATTCCTCTTTCCTTTTATTGAATTAATTCGTTAGGCTTTTCATTTACTTTTTAATTTATATATGTGGATTTAGAATATTTCACGACAAAGCTAACAGAAGTTGTCTTTCCTTTAGTTTTAATCTTCAATAATTTTATTTTTAAGAAATACATTTTATTACCAAAATGAGCTGTTGATTACTTCTAGTTAGATTTCCAGATATGATTATAGAGCTTGCCTTCATTATTTACGTACTTACCTAATAGAGAAATATACCTCCAATTTATTCTTTCTGTCAATCTATCATCCCCCATCCCAACATTGTGTCTTTTCTGAGCTGCACTTCCGGCTATCTGCACCTCTGGTTTCGTCAGGTTTCTTGTAATGTCTTAAATTTGTTTCCTACATTTTATTTAGGTTTTCACATTTATCTTGCTCCTTTTGTCCTTTCGTGTCCATCAGTTGTAAAATGTTGTATGTTATCCACTTTTTCTTTGCAGTAATATGTATTGTTGGTATGGTGTTTGATGTTTTGATTAATTTAGCATTTCTCATAATTTATTTATATTTTGTGTTTTTGTCTATGGAATTGTACCTAATTAGCATAGTAATGTTCTTTTTTTCTCTAATTTCCTTATCTGACCGAAGTAACGCTAAAACCAGTCTGATATTTTAAAGTCACTTTACTGTCACTAGTTTTGTCTTAAGTTTTCATGTTACCAGTACATGATTTCTGCTGCAGTCTGTTCATGGCCTAATTTTCACATTTATCGACCTGTTTCTTAATATTGTGTATATTAGGATGTAGTCAATTTGATTATGTGCATTCTTTCCTGGTCTTTTCCATGTCCAAAAGAGTCCAGGATGCTTCCAAACCAGGTGTTTCCTATTATCATGTTATGTATTCTTGCCAACTCTTATCAGTTTGTCACTTCTTTCTTTTTTTTCTTCCAGACCAAAACCAGCAGTCACATCCTCTACGTTTCCATTGCCAACATTTGCATTGAAATCTACTTCAGTTGTCTCGTGAGATTTGACTAGTGCTATGGCCCTGTCAGTAGATTATTGTAAAAACCTCAGTTTTTTACCTCTTCTGTATTATCTGCTCTAGGTGCGTATATTTGTATACAATTATTATCCCGTGGTCTGCCATTCATCTTAGTTAACATGTCTCGACCTGCTATTTCCCACTATCCCTTTATGTTTTTGCTATTTTGCATCTAAAATTGAGCTCACTAATTCGCTTGGCACTTTTGTTTCCTGAAGAAATAACTTATGTTCTTTTTGTCAGAATATAATTCATCCACATATCATATAATATATATTGAGCCGCGCTGGTGTAATGGTTACAACGTTGCGCTATGCGACCGGGTTTTTTCAAGGTTCAGCCCGGGCGCTGTCGCTTGTAGGAGTGTCATTCGACCTGGGGATTTTGACTGAATAACCTGAACGGCTCCTGCAGATAAACCCTTTGTGGATGGGAAGGTGAGCGAAGCTCCTGACCGGGTTGGTAAGGACAGTTCACTGGCTTGAGCCTCGCAATGACATGTCATTGGGCCAAAAGGGCTGGAAAGCTTGAGTGCCGCTGGTTAGGTAAAAAAGAAAATCATATAATATAATAATACAAATGAACGAACACCTGTTCATTTTAATTTCCATCCTGATGTCATCTAATTGGCCATCCTGCACGAGCTAAGTCTTGACATTTCACGTTCTTATGGTCAGGTTATCTGTATTTTTAATTTTGTTTACAGTAGCGATGTCCGCCAGATAGCACCTGTAGCACGTGATGCACCTTACTGGACGAGATGGTTCCTCTGGAAAACCCATTGACTTCATTCTCTTTCTTTTTTTTTTCCTCTATAGAAGTTGCTTCGGTTAAAAGGCTTTATAATGGGGCGCTGCGACTGTGGTTTCACCTGGCTTTCGATGGTTTGTGCACGGCAGTCTCCGATAGCGTGTTTCACTGTAAAGTTTAACACACAAAGCAATGGGGGAGAGGATAATTTAAGGCACCTCAATATCGCTGGCTGTCACGTCATAAAGCTTTACAAGTGCTTTATACAGATAGCTTTCCACACCCCCTATTTTCCCTATAGACTGATCCACCTTCATTCATTCATAACACTCCACTCCCAAAGGAGCACAGGCCTTCAACAAACACATGCCAAGTCCTCCTGTCACGTGCCATCATCTCAAGTTCTTTCCCCGTTCTCCTTATCATTTTCACCTCTTCTCCATGTGCTTCTTGGTCTACCTCTGCTTCTCTTGCCCTGGGGATTCCAGAACAAGGACTGCCTTGTAATGCTATCAACAGATCTCCTCAGTGTGTGTCCTATCCATCGCCATCATCTTCTTCTCATCTCTGGTTCCACTGGCACTTGTCTAGTTCTTGTCATCAGTTCCACGTTGGTAACCTTGTCATACCATTTTAATCCCTCTATTCTACGCAAGCACCCATTTATGAAAGTCTTTAGCTTTTTGGTTGTTGTCTTTGTTGTTCTCCATGTTTCAGAGCCATACAATAGGACTGACTTCCATATTTGAATTGAAGATTCTTATTTTCGTGTTGGATCCGATTTCTCTTGATCTCATAGACAGAATTTCCCAATGCAATGAAAGCTCCTCTTGCTTTTTGTAAACTTATTTTGATATCACTTTTTTTCTCTCACATCTGGAGGCTTTTCAGCCTTCTGTCACAACGTTGACTTGCCAGGTATTTAAAAAGAAAACGTAAGCAGTTGCTAAATGGTTAATGTTTTTCTATCTCTGCCAGGAAATTGCTGGATCAAAATGTTTTGGGTAAAGAATTAAATATTTCACTTACAGAAACCATTGTTAAAGTCAAAGTAAACCTTACCGATGGTTCATGTGCGAATAGATTATTTAAATGTGTTAACAGTACGACAAATAAACCGGCAACAACTGATAGGATATAATTACGTTGAACTCTTTCTGCTGCGTGTCCTGACGAAGATACTAATTCTCCTGTGATCATTTCATTGACTTTCCGTTTCATTTCACTTTTATTGGATCTTTGTTTTGTAGTCAAATTTTATCATGACCTATGACCAATGGACAATGAGCCATGACAAAAACTGAAAAGGCATGAGTGATTTTTTAGCGAGTGTTGTTTAGCTTTCACGGTAAAATATGTTCATTTCCCCGTATTTTTCCCGAAATGCATACGGATTTGTTATTGCTCATTACAGGATATTTCACTTAGCCAAGCAGTAATATGGGGATGCCAAGGCGGTCTTATTGTATGTCCGTAAACACGGAGATCAACAATAAACCAGAAAGTTACACAAGATACTTTTAGACATAAATGGGGATCTGGCAGAAGAATAGAAGGGGTCAAATGGTACGACAGGGTCATTAAACGACAAGGTCATTAAACGAAAAGGTCAGATTAAAAGGCAACCGATTAAAAAAAAACTTAATCAGGTAACCGCCGATGTAACAACGTGGGGGGATGTTGGTGTTGAATATAGCACTCAATGATAGCATTACAAGACAGTATCCACCTTCTGGAGCGACCAATGAAAGGCAAACGAAGTTAGACCAGAAACACACAGGGAAGTGTATCGGACTTAGACATAAAGAAGACATGGAAATACCTTGAACGAATGGCAGAGAATAGGCCACGTTGGCGTGTATTTGTGGAAGGCCTTTGCCTCACATGTAGCTGATGTGCATTAAATTAATAAATTATATTGTAGTTATTCGTGAGAGAGAACAAAGGAAAGAAAAAGAAAGTAAGAAGGCAAAAAGGCAAATGTGAAAAATAGAAGGAAAGGGCTCTAAATATAAAACAAGAATATATATATATATATATATATATATATATATATATATATAATTATATATATATATAGACATGTCATTGCGAGGCTAGGGAGCCTGTGGACTTTCCTTCAAACCCGGTCAGGAGCTTCGTTCCTATAACCGGTGTGGTGAGGTGTCATGGCACAATTTCTAATATGATATGTGCCCGTGTCACGTGAGTTAATAATAATTTACTCTTTTTACTCTGCTTGTATACTCCAAGTTAGATCTTCACTGGCTTAAAGTCCGCCAGAGGTATTTCTTTCTTGGTTTTAATCTATTTGGTCCCAGGCTTGTTCGTTCCTCTTATAAGATGTTATGATAGGAGACAATAGTGGTGATGGTGTATCAAACTTGTACATAACATTAAACTTATCCAACTGTTAAGCAATCCATCAACAGCCTTGACAATTAAAATGAAGTTTATTGGAAGCAGAACTGTTCAAGATCAAAAGGCAAATATTTCAACAATGTTTCATCTATTTACTTCAAAAGCATCCTTTTCATCATGCATGACAACTCTTCCCTCCTTAACTTCTATCCAAGGTGGTTTGTACAATTCCTCAACAGTTTCAAAATTCTCTAAGTCCTTGGTGTTTATTATTTCATAGTTGGGCACTTCGTATGTAGGAATCTCTACAGTACTTATTTCTTCTTTTAGCAGCTTCATTAGTTTCAAATATCAGGGACTTATCACGAAAAATCGAGCTGAAAAAGAAATACAGTTCCTTGGAACGTACTTACGTGGATGATCCACAAAAATATAATCTGTATGCACAGATTTTCACAATAAAGGAAATCTCTTCTTGCAAACTGCATAAATATTGAAGAGTATGGAAATGCACTAAGTTTCTTGTTGAATATCTCAACGTAGGAGCAAGACTCGTGTGTCAGACCGGGGATACATATCCTCGCACGGTCACAAACACGTCTATATGCAATGCTCAATTCCGTAACACTAACTTTTAGAAAATTTTATCTTTGAGCCGGTTTTAGTAGTGCGCGCTGCTGGCCACTTCTTATTGGTCACAGTTTTATTTTGTTAATTTTCTTACTGGTCATTCCATCAGGCGATCTTACAGGGAGTTAGGCTATTCCTATCTACGTCACTATTTCTATGGTTACTCCCGCCAATCGTTAGCGTGGCTTATGCCAAACTTGACATAGTTAATTTCACCTTGCTTCATCCTATACTCAATGTGTCTCGGGTTTTTTTATTTATTTATTTATATTTTTATTTGTTTAAAAAAATCTTGCTTGCTTATTTTCCATAATAGTGAATGATAATTTCTATTATTTTATTATAATTAGTTTCTAGCACGAATAAATACTATGGTAGTAGGTCATACGGCCACACTCCTTCCCATCCACAGAGGGTTTATCTCAGGAGCCGTTAAGTTATTCAGTCAAAATCCCAGTCGATGACACTGCTTCAAATGCACACGCCCGGGCTTGAACCATGAACGAACACCTGATCGACAGCGTAATATGGTAACCATTACACCAGCGCGGCTCCCATAGAAATAGAGATAGATAAAAAAAGAGAGAGAGAGAGAGAGAGAGAGAGAGAGAGAGAGAGAGAAAGAGAGAGAGAGAGAGAGAGAGGCAGTACGCATCAAGTTGAATTTCTATACATGTTCATTCAGTTGAGACCAGTGTCTCGCTCCGAGAAATCAAGTGTTGTCAAATTTGCGACAACCAACGTGTTTATTCTACTGTTGTTGTTGTTCGTTATTTTTTACATTCATTGTTAGTTTCTACTTTCCACAAAGTGCTGAACTTTAGCCTCAAATCGTAAACAGATTAAGTTTATTTTTCTGTTACGCCATCCACTCATTCCAGATTATATCCCTGTTTCTGTTCCTTGTCCTATATTCTTTGAAAGGAATCATTGTGAACACAGCGTCCAAAGGTGCGCGGTTGCCAAATTGTATTTCCAATTTATCCATCAACACTTATTTCGTTTGACAGACATTTTTGGCCAGAATTTCTCATTACCCGGTAATAAAGATCTGTTTCTCAAGCTTGAGACGCAATGTTTTGTCATGGCCAACGTGAATGATCGCCAGATTCGACGCGGTCCAGCCAACTGTGTCAGGTATAAATTTGAAATTTCCTGCAATAAATGTAAAAACAGTTTGGACACTGAAGCCCAAATCTACGAACGGAGTGGCGTCCGTAATGCTATTACATTGTATAGAAATTCCACTTGGGGCCAACACGATAGGAAGCGTGCAATACATTTTCCTGCACAGTATAAGAATTTGTTCTAAATTGGAATCTGTTTTGCTGTGAGCGTTATTGAAGAGGCATGAATAAAATCAAGTTGAACAGACAGAGGGAAACATTTAAAGAGACTGTAAGATAAAAGTATAAATTTCCCTTTAATAAACATTATCATTTCGTTAGAACACTGGAGAAAACCAGTGTTGTCAGTCAATTCTTATTTCAACCGTTCTGTCAGATAGTGTCTTTATTTTCCATCAAAGATATTGGACAAAACCTATGAGGAAAAGCGCACTAAAGCGATTTCTATTTGTACAGTGTCGTGTCATAGCACTTTAGTTCCCACAGGAGCATAAGCCTTCAACAGCAAAGTCTTCCTGTCCCGTACCATCAGCTCTAGATTTTTCCATATCTTCCAAATTCATTTCATGTGTGTCTCCAGTTCTCTTTTCCACGTTTTCTTCGCTCTACCCCTACTTCTCGTACCCCGTGGATCACACAACAAGGACTGCCTTATATAGCTATCCAACAGATTTCATTAATATATATCCTATCCATCTTCAGCGTCTTTCTCTCATCTCGTGTTCCACAGCTACATGTCTGGTTCTTGTCATCTCGTGTTCCACAGCTACATGTCTGGTTCTTGTCATCTCGTGTTCCACAGCTACATGTCTGGTTCTTGTCATCTCGTGTTCCACAGCTACATGTCTGGTTCTTGTCATCTCGTGTTCCACAGCTACATGTCTGGTTCTTGTCATCTCGTGTTCCACAGCTACATGTCTGGTTCTTACCATCTTGTGTTTCACAGCTACATGTCTGGTTCTTGTCATCTCGTGTTCCACAGCTACATGTCTGATTCTTGTCATCTTGTGTTCCACAGCTACATGTCTGGTTCTTGTGATCAGTTCAACATTAGTCATCTTTTCATACCAGTTCAATCCTTCTATTTAAGTCAAGCACCAATGTATGAAAATCTGTAACTTTTTGCAAAATAAAACTTATATTTGAGAAAAAAAGGATCCCTTTACACGCTTATTGGGGCATATTGAGAATACGGTGATAGGCCCGTATTTTCTTGACCATCGGCACACTAGGGGTGTGTGGTGAAATTACAGTGATGCAACGTTAAAATTCCTCCATTTTTAAAGATAATAGGTAAAATAACATGTAGGGATAAAAATATAGGTAAGGTACGATGATACATTCTTGCCCACGCCAGCGTTTTTTAGCGCCATTGAAACTAACTAGTTAGAACATGCAGACAAACGGTTTATCCTTTTAGACGGGGTAGAAACGGAGGTAAAAGAAAAAAAATATGACGGTCCGAACACGTGTTTGAATCTAAAGTCTAAAAGACGCAATTTGTAGTTTTTTAAGAAAAAAATTACGCCACTAGTTGACACAATGTAAGGAATTGGAAGAAAAACGACCTTAGCTCTTGTTAGAAACAGACGTAGCTTGGACGTTTTACGGTAATTAGTCGTTTTAGTTTGAATATAGCGGCAAACGCCATACACGAAGGTTCAAAAACAAATTTCCAAACTAACCTTGAAAAAAGTATGTTTTTTCTTAATAATAAGTTTAGGAGAATAAAAACTAGCTAGTTTGATAGCCCATCTTTATCTGATAAATAATATACTTTTAATTACACAGACGGACAGATAACACGGAAGATATTGACGAAAGACTGTATTGTTCACTACAGACTAGCAGACAGTTTTTTGTGCATATTTTCACTAAAGTTACATTTTGACGTCCTTGAGACTAAAAATGCAAAAACAAACTGCAGGTGGACTAGGGGCAGGGTAGGAGGCTAGTAGCTAAAAATAACTTAGCATAGAATCTTAGAAGTAGGGGGAGACAAAATTTTGTGTAGTTTTTTCTTGTAGTTTCGTCCAAAAACAAGTGTAATTTTGGGAAAAACCAAGTTGGGACGGACAGACCGACAGAAAAAATACTACACACTAGACTGAGACTGGACCGAAATTGGACATTTGTAGTTTGAATATTTGAAAGGTAGAGGGGAAGTCCGCTGATTGGACAGAAGCTTTTATATTATAGAAAGAAAGACGCCCGCTAGTGCCATTTTGAAGAAGACTGTCCATTTACACAGTTCGTTAATGCTAGAGGTGTGATTTCCAGGAAATATTAAATATTATCAGTGGGACACCCTAATCTAGCCAGCAGCTCAGCTGAGTTTTGCTAGTACAACGTAATTGTGTTCTCAATTTTGAATAGTGAGTTTCTGGTCTGGCACTACACTAGAGTCAGATGCTTGTGAAGAGATCTATGAGTGAATGATTTGGAAGCCCACCATTTTACTCCAGCTACTGTGAGGAGTGGGCCACTTGAATTCTTTACTGCATCGTCACAGGCCAGATAAGTGAAAACCTGGCCTGCTGTGGATTCATCAAACATGTCCACAATAAATAAAGAAATAAAATCTTGTTGTATAAACACTATAACTCAGTCCATATTTCACAGACAATGAACATTATATAAACAGAGATTGGGCATGATGACACCACCCCAACTAGACATCCAGTGCTAGTTTTCCAAAGACTCTGTAGTTAGTATTAATATTAACCAATGTAACAATATAATAAGTCTGTTTGAGGTCGTAAGTGGTAGCAGAAAGGCATTCTGTAACTCACATAAACTTTTATCTTCAGGAGCCTTCACATCTGACCTCATCCAGTACACTAGGTAACATAACAACCACGCAATAACATCAAAAACCACTACAAATATTGGGTAGCTCTTGTCCGGGATTAGGTTTATCAAAGATATTAGGGTCTCCTGGTCCGGGAATTAAACTATTGTGGGCATAAGTTGTATAAATTTAACAGTGTCCCTAAAATTAAAAGTGGAAAGTAAAAGTTGATGAATCTTCACAGCCAGTGGTAATTAATTAATTAATATATTACCTTAGTAATTAGATTGTATAATTTACCTTAGTCATTGTTAAATTGTGTGATATAGTATGGCAGATCTAGCCAAATTCAGATCGGCTGCTGTGCTGACGGCGAAGGAAATGAACATGGATGGTCAGGTATTAATTCAATATGTAACTTCAGAATGTGACAAGTATATTGAAAGGGAAGATAGGAGGTTAGCTGAAGAGAAGAGGTTACAAATTGAGGCTGATAAAGAACTTAAGAGGCTGCAGATTGAGGCTGACAAGGAGGCTAAGGCATTGGAGGCAGATGCTGAAAGGGAAGCAGAGGAAAGAAGATTAGCTACAGAAAGAGAAGAAAGAAGATTAGCTACCGGAAAAGAGATTGACTGCCGAAAGGGAAGCAGAAGATAGAAGGTTGCAGAGGGAGCACGAATTACGACTAAGGGAGTTGGAGCTACAAGGCCAGGCTCCTGAAAATGGTGCCAGCCCCATTGCCTCAGATGCTACGCCCAGTCTGGGAGCCTCAAACTCAGCTATGGGGTTTCATTTAGACCATTTTGTTGAAAAAGACGATGACATAGAGGGGGGTACCTAAGTAGATTTGAACTATTGGCTTACTACGTATGGGTGGAGAGAGAGAGGTGGAGTCTTAAGTTATCCAAGGGCTTAGAGGTACCTAGATGGTTCTTATGAAGTTTTTGCTAAAATGAATAGAGACGACCAAGACAAATTATGACATGCTAAAGCAGGCTTTGTTATTGAGATATGAAAAGAATGCTGAATGTTATCGTAAGAAGTTTAGAAGTGCCAAACTGTTGTCTGGGGGGACATTACCACCAATTCTCTGGCAGGCTGGGAAACCTATTTGGAGAAAAAAAAAACAAAAGATCTCTTTCCTTATTACTGATGTCCACCAAAAGATAAATATAAGTGGATGGAAGCAGACATCATCATCATCAGTTGATAAACTCTTAATACAAGACCCTTGCCCTGAGCAAGAGACATGCTGAGAAATCTGAAGCTCGCTCGAACATCACCAGAGTTAAATACTGTGTTGTTGTGTTGCTCGTGGTTCGAGTATGGATGTCAACTTGACCTACGCAGTGGTGTGTAGACATAGATGGAGTGTATAATGTGCGAATGATAGGAAGAGTTCGTGGTGTTGACAAATGTTCTTTTCTCACACTCATGTATGGCTGGAAGTCATCGACACCAACGACTGTGTACCTTTACTAAAGTTTAATTGGACGTACACACTCGACAGCACAGATAGTGACAAATCACAGGTTGGCATAATACATCATGGTACAGTGGATAAATGGTCTTGCAATGTTATGTTACATGGGCACTCATGTAGAATAATAGTATAATGGACTGTCAGTAGCCAAGCACTCAGTATTGCCCATATATATATATCAACTGAGTTTACTGACAAAGCACGTCAGATTATAAACAATATCCAAGATGGCTTCTAGACCTAATCTCGTCTAGCGAAGATTCCTTAACATAATGTCCAGCACAGATTTTTCCATATAATAATATTGAACCGCTAGCAATGGGTTCTCATGTGTAGCAGTGATCTCTGGACTAATCAAGCGATAATACGGGCATCCCTTTTCTCTTCTTGAAAGTCACTACATGTTTGGTTCCAAGATGGCTTCACTCGTGAGCTGTCACTCACGTTTGGATACAGATAATGAATCTGTCCTAAAGTTAGTCATTCATTAAACATTTCATTGCTCTGTAGATTTGATCATGAACAATTGACTGCATTCTACAGGATATAGTGCTGCTAGGAATCAGAATCGTTTTCGTTTTCATCTAGTTATATTATTCTCTCAGACATACAAATCATCCCTATCGAAAAAATGGTGGCTTCGTACGAGAGTTCAAAAGAGTATCTTTATTACCTTGGTTTTCAGAAATATGATTTTGCCATTCCTTGGCAATAAGAATGAACACTGGGGTAAAGCATACACGATAGGTCTAGACGACTATCACTTTCCCAACAAATACTGAGATCACTTTTTCCGGCGACAAGCCGACATAGAAAAACACAGTCCCATCATCAGGGCGAAGCCAAAACACCACCTCTCTAGCGACACATCCGCCGAACAGCCTTTGACCTCTCTAGAGACAACAGAACATATAGTTCGACTTAGATATGTAAAGATATACAGATATAAGACAGATTCGTCCTACACAGACAAACAATACACATAAATTCAGGCCATAGATATTCTGAAGCAAGAACAATCTATTACTACCCAAACAAAGAATAAATCGCAGTAAAACTGGATTCATCCGCGGAGTTCGATCGAAAGAGACGGCACAACTTTCAACGGAAGTAACTCAATAATGACTTTCCCTTAAGCACTAAAAAATATCTATTTTGTTAACAAAATATTTGCGAACATAACAAGTATACCAATGTATAATATTGTAAGATATCAAAGACTGCACGTAACAGTCTTACCACACCTCCCGGGAAAAAAAAAAATGGAACATTTTTTTTTCTTTTTGAAATACATCTAGGAGCAACGTACAATAGGCTCACAACGCATGAATAATGCGCAGATGAAAATATCAGGAATACATATAACGCCTAATATGAGGCTAAGTCGACTTATGGAGCGACTGGTGAGAATGTGTCTCATAAACTGAGAGAAATTATTTCTATACAAGTATATTTTTCCAGGAAGGTGTCATCAAAGTATAATACAATTCTGGCAATTACACGATGCCTAAAAAATTCATACCATAATTTCGTATTAGATATCTTAAATTTATGATTTATGAAGAAAAATCATCAAAGCACAGCGGTGAATAAACATCAATGAACCGCTATGTAGTGATACAATCATTATATTATTAAATTACAAATGTGTATCTATCATGATATAGAAAAGGAACTACTATAGAACTAGACATATCAAGAAGTCTAAGCCCTAATAGTTATGTGGAATCATGTGGGCATCTTGACAGAATGTCTGCCATCACATTATCTGATCCACGAATAGCTCGCACAGAGAAATGAAAAGGTTGAAGAGCAATTGCATATCGAGTAGACCTCGAGCTCTTCAAATTCTTACTCTGTATAGCAGTAAGAGCTTTTTTGGTCGGTTTCTACTATGAAATGTGCGCCCAGAAGGAATCTCTGTAGTTTGAGGATCGACCAAACCATAGCTAATAGCTCACGGTCTAAAACCGAATAATTCCTTTCTGCCGCATTAAGTTTTCTGGAAATATACATTACAGGATGCAGAGTTCCAGAGTACTCTTGCATTAGTGCCGCTCCAATCCAAGTGGATGAAGCGTCACTACGAAGAACGAATGTCTTATCTTTAGGAGGTAGCACTAAAATAGGTGGTGTTGAAAACAAACTTTATAATCTTTATTAAAGATTATCCCATCTATCTTAATCAACATCATTCCTCATCCAAAC